>PQWD01001809.1:57416-129956 GCA_019425675.1 Leucinodes orbonalis | reverse complement strand
GAGGAGGACCGGGATATCTGGCGCAAAATGGGGGAGGCCTATGTGCAGCAGTGGACTGCGATAGGTTGAATAGATAATGCCGCACTGCGCCCGTCACCCGAGACATCAGATGTTAGGTCTCTTATACCAGGTAATTTCACTAGATGACTTAGTATCGAGTCTACCACTCACAACCTTAATTATGATAACCAAATCAAGATTAAGCAATTCGTTAAGATGTTACCACTTAACAGATCATTTCAAATGTAGATATGAAAATTGGATTATAGATAAATTATCTGTATCATACTATATGTGACAGGCTGGCACCTCCCAATTAAGTGGGTGAAAAGCTCGCGTAGGCACTCATTCGTGTAATGGATTCTCGTAAACTAGTTTTGTGGGCGATAACAATTGACGGTTTTATCTATTCTTTAACGAGGTTTTTAATTACATTGCAAGTGATATTGTTTTTTTTTATTAACATAGTTTAAATATGGAATTCATTCTAATAGTGTACAGGATACACAGTTTGTGAACAGAATCATACAATGACCTACAATTTATTATAATTAAGCAATATTAAGTCAGGAGCTTACCACCATCTCTTAAAACAGTATTACTATAATGATATGTCAGCATTTTTGTACCAGAGAAGGCAAAGTAATCTTATTGTAGCACTATTTCAAAAGTGGGGTCGTTAAATAAGCTGATGATGACGATGATGGCACAAATCAGTTGCAGGTATAGGTATTTTAAGAGGTAGACTTGGTTCTGAAACGCCTAAGGAGATATCACCGCAGTGCCAGATGTCATCCGAAATCGTGAAATAGGAACTAGGCACTGTTTCTAGTAAAATGACCGGATATAAGAGATTAACATCTGTCATCTCGTCGGCATTGATGGAGAACTATGTATTAATTTATTAGTTTGATGATGAGCGTCGGTGGCTCATTAATGTAGACTATTGCCTTCCGGTCTGGAGGGTACAGGTTTAAATCCTGCCACGTACTAATGTCTTTTCAAAATTATATGAACGTATATCCGACTTTCTTACGGTTAAGTACCGTGAGAAAACCTGCGCACGCCTGCGAAGAGATTCAAAGGTTGTGCGTGAAGTCCCCAATCCGCACTGAGCCTTCACGGAAAGGCTCGTGCCTCTCGGTGGGGACGTAATGAGCTGATAATGATGATATTTGGTTTGCAAAACCGTTATTAATTAGAGTCTGGAGGTCGTGTAGACTTGAAGACTCTTTTTGACAAAACATCGTTTACCATCAGGAGAGCGCACTGGGGAGGCATGTACCGTCCTATACACTTTAAAACATAAAAACTGATCGTCTACTCTTTCGCAATCGTCACATAGCAGTCATGCTCCCACGCCGCAACTGCATTACAATTAAATGCAATTAGAGTGCGCGATGCAACCGCACGCCACTGATTGCCGCCAATTTGTCGTGCGGCATCAGTGATGTAAAAAGTATAGATTCGTGATACGGTCACAATACAACTGAAAAAAGTGTTCCAAATGCAGTGACCGCACACATACACATATTTCGAATGAGCGTACATTTACCTTAACAAAGAGGATACAACTGTATTCTCTTTGGCGGTTCGTTTTTTAGGCACGGGTGGCGTATCTACCTTTATATGAACAGAATATCATTGTGCGGCATTACGTTTTGCACAGTACTCAGAGCTCGTGTATGCATTCGCCGCTCATGATTTGGTTAGTTGAGTTGGTGTTCATCGCTTATGATTTGGTCAGTTGTGACCGCGTGTGATTTAGTTGTCGCGTGCTAATGCAAATGCGTGGTAATGCTTGGTGGAGTGATTTGATGTTCAATTGTGTGCAATACAATTTAATATTCTAAAACCTATATATTTTTTTAGAATATTTTAGACTTCAAATAAATCTTTTATAGCACAAATTTCGTTTATTTTAGAAATACATATTTTTTATAATACATATATGAGCTGGAAGATATTTTTTGACCTTTAATTTGATATTTAATTATATTTATCTATTTGTTAAGAATTAAAAGTTACATGATTCCAAACGTTTTTATTATTTCCTGAAAAGTTGTCGTTTTTCGATTGCACGTTTATTCGTCGGGGCCATCGATATGGCACTACCTATCTTGACGACTCAGTACCGACTCTACCACCTACAAACAAATATTTTAATTTAATATCTATTGTTACAGATGCATTCCCGATGAAAACATGACCCAGCGTGTGACGGTGATAATGGCGTCGTAGGTTCTTCCAATATTTAGTAGACGAGGTTCGTATAATTTGTAAAGAACGATTTATTTATCGACCAACGTGTTATTTACATAAAACCTTAGATAAATAAATAACTGCATGATGAACAATCTCACTTAAAAAGGTCCGCGGCAAAAGTCTGCCCATCGTGTCAGTGGGAAGAATTTT
This sequence comes from Leucinodes orbonalis, assembly GCA_019425675.1. NCBI lineage: Eukaryota > Metazoa > Arthropoda > Insecta > Lepidoptera > Crambidae > Leucinodes > Leucinodes orbonalis. Next base: position 127,541 of record PQWD01001809.1, on the reverse strand, counting down.
CATTCATAATCATGTCGCTCGCTACATGTCAATGTGACATAGTAGTATACTCGTGCTTTTGATTTTATACCCTTTTAATGACGTCTTAAGGTCAAAATGTTACCGAATAATTAAAAAAAATAACAATAAGTCAACGTATGTGTCAAGCGGCTCGAATATTTTTTGGTTGATTTAACACTTCGTGATTGTGCACCTGCTTAGTTTCTTGTTTTATCTAAGCATCATCATCATCATCAGCTCATTAAACATCCCCACCGAGGGGCACGAGCCTACCCGTATAGGGTGATTAGGCCTTAGTCGTCCACGCGGGCCCAGTGCGGATTGGACGACTTCACACACAACCTTCGAATCTTTTCGCAGGCGTGCATCTTTTATTAAATCTAAGCATAAAACTAAGCAAATGAGTTAGTTTTTAGTTTGAGAGTTACTCAAACTAAAAATCATGGTAGGATACATTTGCATCCTAAGTGGATAAATTCCAATACCCGCGACACTAATTAGTAACATCAATGCTGTAAAAATATTCAGTTACATCAGATTTGTTTATCAAAAATAAATGTCATAAAACTTAAAATCTGATAAAGAAAGACGCCACTAAACGACCTTGATCCTATTTTAGCACATTCGTGAACCAAAGCAGAGAATTAATAAGACGTCGACAATTCACAGACAGTTATAAGTTCTCTGCATGTTCGGTAGGACAATGCGTGCGCGCATCTGGGGGTAAAGTTATGCGCCAGATGGGCGACACTTGTTCTGTCGCGGAATCGCCCGTTGGTGTGCGAGATGCTCTTTAGATAAACATTCAGTGTCGGTTACGACTTTCTATTTTAAAGTTCAATGAAACGCAAAATAGCGTTCGAACCGCGTCGCATTGTTCGCGATTACTTCATTAGTCATTTAATGAGTTTGTTGTCACCGTTTCGAATAGTTTCCGATATTTAATGCAGAGTATACTTGATATGCTTATATTATATTAAATGATCAGAGTATTCTAAAGCGTGTTAAAAGCTTTGGAACCAGTGTTTCTGAACGTTCATCCATTAAACTGTACTTACGGACCTAGTCTACTAGATAAGAAGAAGCCCATATTTGTTTTTAATCTGAAATCACATTACACATTAAGCCGGTGAGAATCATATTGATGCCACTCGAACATCAATACCATTCACTGCTGGACTAAGGTGTTCCAATTGGCTGTCATCGATAAGGGTATTCATTTGACGACCCATTCTGTGTTGCGGTTGAGACGTCGACTGCAACACCAAGGGTTCCGGGTTCGATCCCCGGGCAGTACAAACATTTGTGTGCATGAACATGTCTGTTTGTAATGGTCTGGGTGTTTTCTATGTATATAGTATGTATTTACAAAAAAAAGTATTGAAGTATATTTATCCGTTGTTTAGTACCTATAATACAGGCTTCACGCTTAACTTGGGGCTAGATGGCGCTGTGTGAATGTCAGTGAATATTTATTTATTTTATTAGTATTCTTAAACTAATGAAATACCAAAAATTCATAATAACCTTAAGTAACTAATTAATAGCTCATAACACACACACACACACACGTGTAAGAAACTCGATTGTCTAATAACTTATGATAAAAGACTGTTGAATAATAATGTGAAACATGTAAGTTTTAATGCACAATTGAAGGGAAGGATCTGTCTTTATAGAATACAGGTTTTACCTAAACTAGAAGGCAGTGTCAAATGGATAGCATTAAAAAAATTCTTTGTAATTGTATACCTAAGTGTTTAGTGTTATCAAACTGTATATTTAGTTATGGACAATAAATTATTATTATTATTATTATTCATTTTATATGGCGTAGCAACAATATGACTCTAAGGTATAAGATTAAGGTATAATAAACTAAGGCTCTTATATTTTTTTCGTTATTAATAAAATAGAGGATTCAATATGTGGACAATTCAAATGATAGTTTCAGTATTCAGACGTTATACATTTATTAAAGAGTTTTCATATTTATTTTGGAACCACGTCAACGTCTCAATTGTTTGTCCAATGAGAAGATCAAAGCCAAGTTAATATGCGCACATTGCTAGGTAACTGTATAATGTTTATTGTCTGCTTCTATTAGTCATGATATCAATTCAAACGACGGGTATTTCCGTTATTAAAATGACGGGTAAACTAATTAATAGCATATATTAGTTGTGGTTTTCCCCAAATGAAGTCGCATCTTTATTCAACAAATGATTTGTATATGTATCTTAAAACGCAGCGTTTGACGTTAAGTGTAAGGATATCCTAATTTGAATGTATCTTGACTGACATTTATTTTACCTTAAAGTTGACTTAGTAACAGCTCAAAATAGTTGCTATCATTCATAGGTATTATAGTTAAGTTTATTTTTTTATGTTCTCATTGGTGTGGACTGTTGCCTTTCGATTTGGAGGGCGCAGGCGCTAATCCAGCCACGTACCAGTCTTTTCCGAACTATTATGTACGTTTATACAACGCTCTTACGGTAATGGAAAACATCGTGAGGAAACCTGCGCGCGCCTGCGAAGAGAGCAAAAGATTGTGTGCGAAGCCATCGCGTACTGGGCCCGCGTGGACGAGTAAGGCTCTTTACGGTTAGGCTGGATAACGGCTGGCGACCTGTAACCCGTATAACATCTAATAGGTGTGTTCTACTCGCCAGGTGTGATCGTGTGTCGCGATGGGCGCGTCGGGCGTCTCGGACGAGTACACGCCGCCGCGTCTCTCGCGGATGCTGCACGCGCTGCCGCACGTCAACGTGACGCTGCACCCGGGTCAATGACACGTTCGCGCCCAACTCGCCGGTCTACTTGGAGGTGAGACCAAGATTATGTGTGCAAACAATCTGCTTAACCCGTTGAACGCCGGGATTCTAGACAATATAAAATCTATAGTGTCTGGCGCCTTAAGGCGTCATTGGCGGTGAAAGGGTTAAAGGTGGACCGTTCAACTCGTGTATCGCCTGCGCTTAAGAAGGGAGCATTATTTTATTTATTTATTTATTTAAAAAAGTAAGCAGGTAACCTAACTGGTAAGTGGCAACTGAAGCGTATGCACCCTCTTTATTTTTTATACTAAGGAGATATGCGCAAAAGTTATGCGTTTGTGTTTATATGGCTCTCAACCATGAGCTCTCATGCAATGAGCTTGATAGGTCACTTAAAAAATCAAATTATATCTTGTTCCACTGTTTGCAGAGCTTGGGCATCCTCGGCTCGATACCCGGCGCGTGGCTCATCCTGACCCTGACCGTGCTGCTCATATACTTGCTCACGAGATGCTGCGACAGGAAACCTCGTCCGCCGAAGAGCATTACCGCTCTCAAGGTTAGTTCTACCAGACGCTTTGTTATGTTACTTCACTTACCATCAGGTGAGCGTCTTGACCGTCCTGTACACTAAGGACGGTCAAGACGCTCACCTTGAGGAGATTCCCTGAGAGGTCCGTCTTGGCGTACATAAAATGAGTCAAAAAAAGAAGGCAACGCACATATTTTATTGCTTTGCACGGTATTGCATATCACAGGTCCAATTACATGGGTATTGTCCAAACTCCTTTATCTATAAATTCTACTGTCCATAAAGAATTTATTGAATACTATTTAAAAAGTAAAGGAAGAGAATAGAAGATCAATTAAGGCAAAAGGAATGTCTTTTTTGGGAAATATTATATTTTAGTTCGTTTAAGTTCTTTTATTATTAATGTAATTTATAAATATATAATTCAAAACACAGTGATGAGTTTTTAGTCCTAGTCCAAACATATTTTGGTCCCGAGCCGATAGTTTGAGTCTCGCGCTAATTGAAGCAATAATAGAGTTGGAATCTTCAGTGCTGCTAGATAAGGAAGTCTGAGGAACATAGCAGCTAACCAAGTCGTCTGCTGGAGTAAAAGAGACGGCAACTGATGTCTTAGCAAATGAAATATTGGTTTGATAATCAGATAAGTTAAGTGCAGGACGTGAGTACTTTGATATATCTGAAATTGACTCTATTGCATAGGAAGCATTGACTAGTTAAAATTCAGCGGCTGTAGTACCTACTTAGAAAAAATCGAGATAAAGTGTCTAGACGGGAAACCTATGCCCAATTATCTACAAGTGCTGTAAAAGACTTTTCGTAGAATTTGTATGAGTATTGTTTTTCGATAATTATTTTGATATTGGTTTTGTTATACTGTAATAAGTCATTGCGCTGTACTCCTTTAAGACCCTGACTCTTGTGAAAATTCAAAATGGATAAATTAAACCTGATCCAGAATGATATTTATTCCAAAATAAGCAAAGCTCAAGCAAATTATAAAAACTCCAAAATCTAGATTGTCAAAGTCATATTTGAAACACGGTTGGAATCTCTAGAATGTTCTTGTTGTCATTGTGCAAACTCATCACAAAATTATAAATGAGATCTCTGATTTATAATAATTCAGCATATGTACTAAATGATACTTTTGAGCTAGTTGAGGAATATACACTGATTACAAATCAGATTTAAAAGAGCAGTAAGATCATTTACAGGAGGATAGTAAGGTGTTCGAGTACAGGCAAAATGTTCCAAAGTTGATCGTTCTTGTGTGAAGCTACCGAAAATAGTTTACCTACATTTTATAAAGTACAGTTTTTTTATATGTTACGATCCACGACCTTTAACACCAGGTCATTTTCTCATGGAGGACCATTGCTACGGTACCTGATGTAACTAATTATTTACAATCTAATATTAGTTCGTTAACGCGTTGGCAAGTATCAGCGAATGCTCCAATGTTTTGGCGTCGTTGGTCAAAAGAGTACATTTCAAATTTAATGAATAGTATAAATGGTGCTACCATCAGCCCGAGCCTGAAATAGGGGATGCAGTCTTAATAAAAGAGATGACTACCACCCAGTCGCTGGCAATGGGTAAAATTGTGGATAAGCATCCAGGTCGCGATAGTGTGACCCGAGTTGTCTCTATACGAGTAAAACACTCGATAGTTAAAGACCTACGTCTAAGTTGTGTGTTACCTGTTTATGATGATTGATATGGCAAATACTGTACTTACGTATCTATCTTAATAATGTGTTCATTCAGTTCAACTTAACTTTTTGGTTTACTTTTATAATATTAGAATGTTAACTAAAGTATGATTTGTTATTAGTTCTTAAGTTTTATTTATTATTAGTCAATCTTTCATAGTATTTAGTCATTAATTGCCCTTGGTGGGCGGAACGTTAAAGACTGTAATACAATTTAAGGACAATAAATGTCACTGTGGTGACTAGTAAATAAAATAGGTCAACAAGTTCAGTTAAGTAAATAGGTCAATAAAAGTTCAGGGTTCGAGTGCCGATTAGTGCAGCACTCTCCCATATTATACAAGGGGTAGTCTCCGTAGTGCAGAGACTCTACTGCAAACTTTAAAGGACGTTCTTCAGTATCGTCCTTGGTGGGCGGTATGTCCAAACTCCTTTATCTATAAATTCTACTGTCCATAAAGAATTTATTGAATACTATTTAAAAAGTAAAGGAAAGAATAGAAGATCAATATACAGGCAAAAGGAATGTCTTTTTTGGGAAATATTATATTTTAGTTCATTTTAAGTTCTTTTTATTATTAATGTAATTTATAAATATATAATTCAAAACACAAGTGATGAGTTTTTAGTCCTAGTCCAAACAGGTATGCTTACCATAAGGTTAACCGTTCGTTACTTTGTCTCTTTCAACATAATAAAATACTTTATAAGGTTCGCCTGTTATTGTGTAACAATGATTAAAATCATTCAATCCAGCCACGCAGTCCACAAAAGGATGATAGGAGCGACACATTCTTATTACGCAGAGAGATGTAAGGTCCTAACAGTACACGTTAATTACATAATCTTAGTGAAATTCATTTACCCTATAAACTCACCACCCCACTATATTTCGAATTTAACTAACAGTTAATTTAGATCATGAACACTCGCCACAGAAAGACATCTAGCGCTTTCAATTCTATGTAGATGCCTAGCTGTGGAACTGTTAAATGTATATAAGATAACTCGACTGTGACAGTTATATGCATATTTATAAGAAACCACCGGCGGTTTGCAAATCTATACTAATATATATCTATACTAATATATAAAGCTGAAAGAGTTGTTTGTTTGAACGCGCTAATCTCAGAACTACTGGTTCGATTTGATAATTCTTCAGTGTTAGATGCTACTTATCGAGGAAGGCTATAGGCATATATCATCACGCTACGAGTAATAGAAGCGGAGCATAATGAAAAATGTTTCAAAATCGGGGTATTTTTTCATACTTGGAGCTTTCCGGTGCGTACGCTGTCGTAAACGGTTAAGTTACACAAAAATCATGTATGAGAGTTTTTCTCCTTTTAAAGGTCTACAAAAAAGTCCGCGACAGCATATGTCTATTTTAAGGTTAGCTCACTATAACTATTTTTTGCTAATAAAAAATTCTGAAATTGACCCCGAAACCTTTAAAGTTGGAGGGAGGGGAAATCCTATGTATAGTGATAAATGAAAGTACCGTGTTATCCCGAATTTAATGCGAGCGAAGCCGCGGGCAAAAGCTAGTTAATAAATAAATCAAATCTAATAATTTCCCTCCTCATCGACGTGAAAGATAGATGACCGTTTTATTGAGTGTGAATAAATCATCTGCTCTGGAGAGGGCTATCTATATATAGTCTGCGAACGGCGTCCGAGTGAATCTCACACGGGTGATGCGTCTGCATATGGACCAGATTGACGGGCCGAGTTGTGTTTTGGGATCAAATTATCATCCGCTGTCATTCACACAGCGCCGACTTTCTCTTAGTTTAAACAAGGAACTTGTATTATTGGTACTAAACAACGAAAAGACCATGATTATTAATTAAAAACTCCTTTTTTTTAATTGAAGTCATATTTTATAAAACCATCCAGGATAATACAAACATACATTTTCATGCTTATAAGTTTTTTTTCTAACTGATTACAGCTGCTTTTGGCCGCATGTGGTCTTTACAGATTTATTATTTAAAATTCGTATGTTTTGACTAATTGTTTGCATTCTAAGTGTCAGGATACCTAACTAACAGTCAGAGCAATACGTGGATATCGTACTATCTCCCACGAAGCAGCGTGTGTTCTGGCTGGAATGCCACCTTGGGACATTGAGGCTGAAATCGCAGCAGAGGTCTATGAGAGGCGCAAGACAGCGCTTAGCGAAGGCACCCGTCCTGTGCCGCAAGAAATTGCAAACTGGAGGGAGAATGCACAAAAGGCTGCTCTGGTAAAGTGGGCATGCAGGCTAGAAAACCCAGTTGCTGGTCACTACACTATTATGGGAGTGCGTCCTGTTTTGAAACAATGGGTTCACAGGAATTTTGGAGTGTTGTCGTATCGCCTGACTCAGATCCTATCTGGACATGGATGTTTCGGCAGATATCTTTATAAAGTAGCCAGACGAGAAGAAGACCTAAAGTGTCACGAGTGTGGAAATGCTGAAGACACGGCAGCTCATACACTAGAAGCATGTCCTGCCTTCGGAACAACGAAGTGTTCTAGTGACAGTTATTGGATAACCTCACGCTACCGGCTGTCATAAAAGCTATGGCATCCAATAAGAGGAACTGGAAGGCTGTTGCCTCCTTCTGCGAGCAAGTTATGCTGCGAAAGGAGGAGGCGGAACGTGCAAGAGAGAACGACCCGCTTCTAGTGCAGCAGACGACGGAGGATAGGGCGGAGGAGACGGCAATGCATCAGTTGCAGCCGCCCTAGCGAGAGCTGTGGATTTCGGACTAAGGGGCGTCCGCTATCACTCACCACTCAAGCCCTTGTGAAATAGGGGATGGTCCATGGGTTTATGGACTTCCCACCCAACTGAAGGTAATTCCCTCCAATAAGGTAAGGTGGTTCGTGTCAACCGCGCGGACATCGTCAACTGACTGGACGGTTGATTGCGCTCAGCGCGTACCCACAGTCAGCGCTAAGACGAGGCGCATAGAAAATAGGGGAGTTTAGTCGGTAGGAGTCCGACATAACTGCGCCGTCTCTCCCCAGAGTGGCCAGTATCCAATGTAGGATTCTCCTCTAAAAAAAAAAAAAAAAAAGGATACCTAACTAAGCGAATACAATAAAACACAGTAGGTTGGCATGGTATGATTGCGTGAATAACGTCCAACAACAAATTTACATACAACAAGTTGTTCATTGTATATGGAAAAAGACCTTTTTTATTGTGAGCTAGCATTATAAAGACATGATAATACAATGTTATAAAACGCTGAATTTAATTGAAAAAATGATATCGTTTCAGATAACCCTGATGATTCTATCAGTGCTGTGCTGCGGAGCCATCGGCGTCGGTTTGTTTGGCAACGATGACCTGCACAACGCGATGCTACAGAGCATCCAGGCGGGGAACCAGCTCGCCGCGCTCGTCAACACTGTCAAAAATCAGGTTAGTCATTTATTTATTCTAACAAACAAATAAAACTTTATTCAAATAAATTAATTTATTATATACTTTATTGCACTTTAACTACAAAACAAGAAAAAAGACCCAAAAAAAATACATTTAGTACAAAGGACGGCCTTATTGCACAAGGCGATTTTTCCAGGCTGGAGTAAAAAGAAAAATGAATAAAGGGGCATTTTTGTGCAGTTAGATAACTTTTGAATCGTCAATTGTTAATATTATATTTTTTATGACTCTATCACCGGTTCGGAATAAGTAGGATCTTCGAGAAGAGCCGGCAAGAAACTCGATAGTCACTCTTTTAATCTTTTTATGTTATTGCAACTGAATTCATTAAGAACACCTTAGAGAAGTCTTTAAGGTTAAAAACGCAATTTTTAAATAGTTTTTCATAAAACAAACTAGTTTCATAATTCCCTATCTGGGTTTCTAAATATTTTAGCCATCTGATAAATTTAGCGTTTTTCCGTAATCCTCCTTTGCTTATCATTATACGTGAACACGTATAATGATATTTGATCCAGTAACTAATTGCCACATGTAAAAACTAACTTCAAACTGGATATTAGTGAGGCTATGAGGCCATCTGCAGCTAAAAGCCAAAATTTTATTCGCAAAATGACCTTGCGTTATTTGCAAATATTGTATTACATACCTAGATTCTAGTTAAATGCGATGGAATACATTGTAACAATGTTTTCTTCTCTTTTTTGTTAGGTATTAGGGCACGGCTTTTTATCACCGTTAGTTGCTGAAAACAACATCATTTATGTTAACATTTTGCTAGTACTACTATAAATACAACCTGTTTTAGACATATTTATATTTTAAGGATCCATATCTAGTACTATACTGTAAAAATAATGTATTACCTAGGCTTTGGTTATGCAAGTTTGAGATATAATCAATGTTATTTTTTTTTCTCTTAAACGTTGCTTGTACATGACGCCTTTTTTCTGAACTGACAGCGCTGCCGTTGGCGAGCGTAGATGGCTCTCAGTCTTAACACTTGATGGCTTTCTATCAACGTTTATTTGCGATAATATCGTATTTTCATTACAGTCGAGCATCCTAGAAGAGGCGATGGGCTCGCGCGCCCGTGCCCCCCTCGCCCGACTAGCGGACGCGTTGGACGCGCCGATTGCGAACCAAACTGCGCTGGGGACGCTGCTGCGAGCGCTGTCGGCGCTGAGGAACAATGCGAGCGCAGCCGCTTCGGCCGCGGACAACTTGCGGCGGCCGCTTGCAGCGCTTAATCTGGACGCTTTTATGAAGGTAATTTGGATGTGGACAGAGAAGAAAAATTCTGAAACTTAAATAGCTTACTAGATGCACAATCTCACTCAAAAAGTGTCCGCGGCAAATTTCTGTTGATAGGTCTTCGTGAACCATCACGAAGAAATATCAATCAAAAAAGGATGCGGTCCAAAAACACTACCTTGAGGCACGCCAATGCAATTAAAACTCTGATAACATATTTTTTTTATAACATCTGAATCATCTGATACTGTAGCTTGTTTTATGACAGGATTCCATCAATGATAGGGCATTTCCTGTACTTTATCATAGTATGTATATGACATTTGGTCATTGATCTCGTAATAAACATACGAACTTTGTGTTGTCAGCGCGTGTGGGTGTGGGAAGCAGCCCGTTGGGCGGGCGGCATGGCGGGCTGGTGCTGCGGCGGTGCCGTCTGCGTCGCGTTACTGGCCGCTGCCGCACGCCGGAGCCGACGGGCGTTACTGCTGCTATGTGTAAGTACACTATGCTTATATCCAGTCAAAGCCGCATAAACATTAGTGAAAAACATGGCCCCGCTACTCGACTCCGTAATTGCCGCGCCCGGCCGAAACATAAACAAACGATAAGGATCGAGTTCTAAGAATTACTGGTTCAAGTTATATTTTTATAACTTAAAATGAATGGGGCTTTGTATGAAAACCAAATGTTATTTGATTACAATGTTTAGAATTTTGTTATAGGGCTGTCAACATTTGGGGACGTGAAAATTTCGCGAATTAAAGGGCGATATCGCCCTCGCGATTAAAATCTTTTATTGAAAAGGGTGCTCTGACGCGTATGCGGCTCCAACCGGATATGTATGTATGAATGTGCTGGTGCTATTCGTGAGTACACTGCTCCTGCGGCAGACAGAGGACACCTTGAAGAAGTTCAGTGGTGGACAAAAAGGGAAGACTAGAGAGTGGTTAAGTGAGAGCTAGCGGTACACCGTAGGCGTTCGTGGGCTTGTCACGTCTCATAAGGGGATGTTGTGATAAAAGGGATCTGGATAAAGAGAGAAATAAATTGTAGGGAGTCAATAATTACGCGTGGTGGCAGCGGAAAATGCTGAGCCCGCGCGTATCTTCAAAGTTTTTTGGCTTGTATAACCGTAAGATTGAGTCAGACCAAAGGTACACAAACGCGACGTATACACGGTGTTACCCATTAATAAAAATTACCAGTAGTTAATAAGGGCTGGTGCTGCGGCGGTGCCGACTGTCTGGCATTATTGTAGCGGCCGCAAGCCGAAGCCGACGGGCGTTACTTCTGCTATGTGTAAGTACACTGTGCTTGCGGATGTGTGACAAGTGGAACCATATATATTAGGTTGTGTACATTCGTGCACATAAGTGTTATCAAAAGTAAGGTAATGTACATTCATGCACACAAGTATCACCACTGGCCGTCACCGGGTACTTTCGCGCACACAAGTGTCACCGTCAGCCGTCACCGGACTCACCGGGTACATTCTCACACACAATTGTCACTAACAGTCATCACCGGGTACATTTGCGCACACAAGTGTTTCAGGTTGAATACATCCGTGCACACCAGTGTTTTAGGTCACGTATATTCGCACACACCAGTGTGACCATTACGTTTATTATCAGGCGTTAGGTGCGTTGGTGGCGTGTTGGGCTGGCAGCACTCGAGTGACAGTGGGCGCGCAGTTCGCGACCGTAATTGTTCTTGTGTTCATGCACACAAGTATAACAATATCTTAGGTCGAATACATTCGGGCACACAAGTGACACCGAGTACATTTGTGCACAGATGTGTAAACATGTCATAGGTCAGACATGCGGGTACATCTGCGCACAAAAATTGTTTACTTTCGTGCGCACAAGTGTCACCAACAACCGACACCGGGTACATTCGTATACACAAGTGTGACCATTATGTAATTGTTATCAGGTGGGCGCTTTAGGAGCACTGGTGGCGTGTTGGGCTGGCAGCGCTCTAGTGGCAGCGGGCGCGGTGGCCGCGGCCGATGCTTGTCAAGACCCAGCTGCTGCTTTGGCACACCACGCGCCCCATAATCTACCGCAAGACGTACGTATTATACATTTTATAATTAAAACATAAGCACAGTTTTACCTGGGAATTAATCTATCGTGTCAGCATTTAACAATGATAATTTTGTAAAGTTTCATTTTAATTAATTAAGTAGTTTTTGCGTTTAAGATATTACAGAGGTACGTTCGTGAAATTTAAAATTATACATTACTTGCAAGGCGCTGCGGATTAGACCGCGAAGTTCCCGTTCACTTGGGGTATTATGTTATATTGGTGATTTGGAGATTCAGTTCGCTCATCATCATCATCTCATTAAACGTCCCCACCGAGGGGCACAAGCGTACCCGTATAGGGTGTTTAGGCCTTAGTTGTCCACGCCGGCCCAGAGTGGCCGATTTTACCTACAGCCTTTGAATTACTCTAAATACCAATGTATTTTGAAAATTCTAAATTATTAGTAATTTTATCCGACGCGCTTACGGTGAAGGAAAACATCGTGAGGAAACCAGCGCACGCCGGAGAGATTCAAAGGTTATGCGTGAAGTTGGCCAATCCACACTGGGCCCGCGTGGACGACTAAGACCTGTACACACTATAGGGCTAGGCTCGTGCCCTTCGGTGGGGACATAATAATGAGATGATGATCTCTAATATACAATTACTATTAATAATTTTGATTTCCAGATGGTGCATTACTACTTGTCGTGCAAGGTGTCCCGTGAGAACGTGTTGACGGCTGAACTGAGGAATGCCCAGCGCGCGGTGGTCGCGGTCAGGCAGGCGCTGGCTGTACTGTCGCGTGGGGCGCCACAGTTGTTCAACGACCCAGGTGAGATTATACTGTTAGGCCCGTATTCTGAAACCAGACTCAACATTATAATTAATACATAATAATGGAATGGAGATCTCGGCTTGGAAAGCGTAGCGTTCGGCGACCTCATGTAAGATGGAGTGATGACATCCGTAGACAAGACATGACTTTAAGACAAGATTCTATCAATTTTAGGGCATTTCCTTTACTTTATTATAGGATGTGTGTGGCCTTTGGTCATTGATCCCGTAACATCACTTTTTTTTACTTTGTTAGTTAATGTTGATTTTTTAAATTGAGTAAGAAAAGATAGCGCTATATACGATAAATAGCGACATCCCTTTCTAACTCTAAGTCAAGATCAATGTGTCCAATTAGATATCATATAATGTATATTAAAATAAGGTACATAATAATATTGTTAAGATTTATCCAAAGTTTATATGTTTAAGTATTATTAGTTCTCGCATACGCCAATAGATGGCGCTGTACTCCTTTACATCGCGCAAGCATTGTGTTCTACCGAACGCGTATAAGTATCCGAGACTGTTAAATTTGTGTTCGCTTTCAAAATAAACCTTATTGTTCACATTTTGAGAGTTTGTATATTTATCTAACTATTTGCAATGCTTGAGTCTCGTTCTAGAATACGGGCCAAAGTCATAAATATTTGAACGTATAAATTGTCAAATCTATTTACGTAAACATGTTCTCATTTTGACGTTTAACAGAGTCGCCATTCTAGAGAAAACCCATTTTTATGCATTAAATGGAATGAAGCAAGTTAAAAATAATAATTTATTTTCTTCCGACGAAAGTCAATGAATTTAAATAAAGACTAATATCAACATAAAAGTTCACGCAGACATCCAATAACACCGCTGAAAGCCATTTGCGTCTTGCACCGTAAAGCTGTAAATGCCAAATATGGACAACAGGAGTCAGTAACAGAAAAATATGTAACTCAAGAATATGCCAACCAAACATAGAAATTGAACCGGTTATAATACAAACACATATTTGCAGGTCTCCAGCCGGCGTTAGGTGCGTTAGGGGCTGGCACGGCAGAAGCGGAACGTGCTCTAGTATCGCTAAGCAGTGCTTTGGAGTGTCGCATGGCGCGCGCGTACTTCGTGGCCGGGGCTCGGGCCGCATGCGATGCCGGTCTGCAGGTAAACAACTACCATAGCATATCTATTTCATTTACTAGGTCGACTCTATACTGAGTCGTCTAGGTAGGTACCATCGCAGTGCCAGATGACAGGAGATGAACAGGAGTGGTATGTCACTTTTGTGTTTCGGGGTGAGGGCAACGTAGCTAGTAATCTTACCGGTTATAAGAGAGATTTATACTGTTAGTCATAAATATTTGAACATTTAAATTGTCTAATGTATTTACGTAAACATGTTCTAACATGTTGTAAAAAAAGTTAATAGTTGGTCTTTAAGCTTCCAGTTAGTATTAACTTTTCGTATATTTTATGAAATTACTGTACTATATTAAACTAAGTTGTCAAATGGCTTATGCTTGTATTAAAATGTTTTGTAATAATTGTATCGAAATATAATAGTCTCATTATAACATTTATTAACCGGAAGTGGTGCAGTGGCGCCACCTTTATGAATACTTTTGTTGATTATTTATTAAAGTTATAATGTTGACTTCCGATTAAAGGGTATAAATACTGATTGTAAGCATGCAGTTGATGGATTCTCGTGTAAAGTGTGAAAGAATAAACTGTTTTACTGTTTTTTATACACACTATCAATACATATAGAGATTTAATCTGCAAGAGTTTAGTTCTCTTGTAACTGATATATCCCGCCGGATTAGCGAGTTGAAGTGACAGTGGGCTGTTGAAGCAGACGAGTTTTGGAGTGGAGACCGCGTGTTGGCAAGCGTAGCGTAGGACGTCCTCCAGCCCGATGGACCGACTACTTGCGATAGGTCGCTGGTGGAGGCTGGATGAGAAAAGCAGACCGGGACTGGGATGTCTGGCGCAAAATGGGGGAGACCTATGTCCAGCAGTGGACTGCGATAGGTTGAAGAGAGTTAGAGATGAAAAAGCGGTTGTTACATGAAAATCTCACGAGTTATTGAATTTAGAAAAAAAAAATGTAAATTTTTGTTATTCAGGCATTATCGCTTCAGCTGTTGGCGGCCGTGGTAGCCGGTTTTCTGTTCACTGCGATTGTCCTGGTTGATTCTCACGCCTGGATCTACATAAATACCAAGTAAGTATGCATATTAAGAGCAGATATATATGAATACTCTAACGAGTGCATTTGTGGATTGGAAATTTACATTCGACTTTACATGAAATATACAGAGCACCTATGTTTCATTGGTGTGGACGGTTGCCATCTGAACTAGATGGTGCAGTTTCAAATCCCGCCGCGTACTAATATCTTTTCGAATTTTCGAAATCACATGTACGTTTATCCTACGCTATTATGGTGAAGAAAAACATCGTCAGTAAACCTGCGAAGAAATTCAAAGGTGCGTGAAGTCGGGGAATCCGCACTGGTCCCGCGACGACGACTAAGCCCCATACACCCTATACTTGTAGGCTCGTTCCCCCCGGTGGGGACGTTATTATAAGCTGATGTTTAATTAATAAACACCGCACATAATGCTGCTCCCATTTGGGCAAGCAGCTACGGGTTTTAATAAAAAGTTTTAATACGTGTTTTGATCTTAAATGAACAATAAATATACTAGATGCACAATCACGCAGAAACGTCAACCGGAAAATGTCCGAACCGCTTGACACATACGTTGACTTAATGTATATTTATCACACAAAATTATTCCTTAAAATGATAACCTTAAAGCGTCATTTCAAAAGCACGAGCATACTACTATGACATGTAACGAGCGACATGATCATAAATGAAAATTCTACCTATTGATGCGATGGGCAGAATTTTGTCGCGAGCACTTTTTTAATTGAGATTGTGTTTCTAGTTAGTTCATTGTTTATCTAAGGTTTAAATGTTCAATGAATAGATTTCGCCTTTGACTTTAAAGGCCAGTGTCCTTCAATGGAACGTTATAGCCAATGTTTCCACAGGCGTTCGGGCACAGGCGAGGAACAAGCGCCGTTCCTATCGTCCGGAGCGAGTAGTGCAGCCAGTCGGACTCTACCGAGACCCGCGCCCTTCCCCAACGGGAAACCGCCTTCCTACAGCGCCGCTGTACAACTCATGGATCTAGGTGCTGAACGGCCAAGGTACTGTAAATCACTTTTTTATTTTTGATTCTCTCTCTCTTTCTTCAACCTATCGCAGTCCATGCTGGACATTCTGCGCCAGATGTCCCGGATCTCCGCTTTCCTCATCCAGCCTCCACCAGCGACCTTACGCTAGTCGTCGATCCATTTTTGATTATAGACAGGCAATACGTAGTGGGCCCGCGTGGACGACTAAGGTCTATACACCCTATGCGGGTAGGCTCGTGCTCCTCGGTGGAGACGTGTAATGAACTGATGATAGGCAGTAAATGAGTAGACGGTTCGTATGATGTTAAGCAATACATGGATACTCGTTAACCCGTAGAAGAAACGTTGTCGACCTTTTAAAAAGGTATAGAAAATCGGGTTTTAAACCTTTGACAACCTTAGTCATTCTGCGAAACACAAGCTGTTACGTTGGTTTTCTATCAGTCAGGTTGAATGGACCCGTTTGTACAGATGCATGGCTCGTGGAAGAATTGACAAAAGAAGTGACTTCTCCTCGTGTAACCGTGTCCCCCAAGTTAGTGCATGCAAGCGAGGCACAAGCGTGGTGTCTACACCCACGCCTCTCCTCATTGTCAAAGTAATTTAAATGTAACCTGTACCCCCTAGGCCCCATAAGTCGGGTACCGTAACCCTAGGGGCCACATTTATTGCGGGCGGCGTCCACGCCTCCTTTACCAACACTAGTTTTCAATTACCGTGTCTGTACTCCCCAGGTCCCGCAAGAGTAGCAGCGCGACGCTAGAGCGGGGCCCACGCCCCCTTTACCATCACTAGTCTTATAAAAAAAAATTCCCCTTTACTAAGGATGATGCGATGCTATAATGATCATTGTTCTCACACTGACATCTTTAACTGCTCATTATGTTCATTTAAAAAATCTATTGTGTAAGTGTAATTCATGTCAATCATTTTTCGCTGTTCCGTTCATCTTTGCATGTTTGCTATTATTTGTTAAAAATGCTGTGTACAATCTGTAATTGGGATATAAATTTAAAAAGTTATGTCTTATGCTGTATTACGGATGATTTAGTTTATATTCTGTTGATGTACCTTATGAAATAAAATAAAATAAAATAACTAACGCGTCCGTGCTCACTAGTCTGTAACTACAGTGTTCGTACTCCTCAGGTCGCGCATGTCGGGCAGCGCAACCTTAGGACGGATCCCTTTGCCATCACTAGTGTACAACTAATGCGTCTGTGGTCCCCAGGTCGCGCATGTCGGGCAGCGCGACGCTAGGGCGGGGCAGCTCGCTGGGGGCGGGCGCGGGCGCGGGGGCGGGCGGGCACGGGCTGGGCGCGCTGGGCGGCGCCCACACGCTCGGCCGCGCGCCCCACAACGGCAAGTACGCCACGCTCAGCAAACAGTGCAAGACGCTCGAGAGCAACGACTTCTACTGAGACCGGCCAGGCGGCGGCGCGCAAGACAACACCGGTATGTATTGAGTTTATATTTGCTTTTATTTTTTCATTTTATATTTTTCTACGTATCTCTACTGACAGTTAGGGACATGTTCTGAAACACGCTCACTCATAGATACACGCACATTTTCAAACACACAAAAAAACACAAAATGGATTATTTAGATTTAGAGAGCTGGCATAGCTATGCTCATATTCACGCATGTACATTAACAATGTAATTACACATATGTTATAAGTATATGCTCATCAACAAATAAATACACACAAAAATTAACAAAGAAACACATATTATTATACACACAAAAATCATACATATTAATCAATACACAAAAATTCACAAAGAAACAAACATACTGGCAAACACACAAATTGCATCCCATTCAGAGGCGCGCAACCTTGTTCATTGGCATATAATACAGTCTTCTTCTCGGCCCCCCACCCAGGTACGAACGGGCGCAACGCGCCGGGCCTGAACCGCTTCGACCCCAAGTACGCGTCGTTCGGTCCGCGCGCGCCCCGCCCCCGCCCCGCCGCCCCCGCCCCCGCCCCCGCGCCCGCGCTACACACCTTCAGCCCGCAGCCGCCGCCGCCGCGCCCCCCGCACGAGAAGAGCGCGCCGAAAGCGCCCCCGCACGAGCGGCACGCGCAGCAGGATAAGTACGCGACGCTGCGCGCCCCCCGGCGTCCGGAGCCGCAGCCGTTGTCGGCGGCCGCGCTGGAGTACCGGTCGCTGCAGCGGCCGCGCCGACACCCCCACCCCTCCACTGCGGGCGCGCATGCGCACCACCGCCGCCGCCGAACACGCCGACCACACGGACCTCTACGCCGTCACCGAGCTGTAACCCACTGACGCGACGGAGGTAGATCGAAGATCCTTGTATCTCGACATAAAGTTCTAGCTACGGAATGGTACGTATTTTGTACTTTAAACTTGCTGACAGCGTTATACACAAAATCTAGCTGATAGCGTTAATACACAAACACAAAAAGTGACGGATCGAGATTATACTAGATACAAACACAAAAAGTGACGAATCGAGATTTTACTAGATACAAACACAAAAAGTGACTAATCTGGATTACACTAAATTACACACCAATATAATATACAACACACACACATAAGATTGTCACTTGCTATACAAAATATAGCAAGTGACAATCTTATGCAACTCAACAATTAATATTGTAGGTAGAAGTGAAATCAAATCATTTGCAAAGTTCAGCCACTAAAACTATGGACTTCTATAATACTCACTACGACGAATATAACGCCATCTAGTGAGTTTTTACATTGCAAAAACCTTAATTGAAAATCTTATATTAATGACTGTATCAAACTTAACCTACTCTACGCTAGGAATCCGAACTCATTAGAGTGTGTATTTCGTAACCCGTAACGCCATCTAGAGACTTTCATTGCAACAACCCTAATTAAAAATCTTTACTTTCTTAGAGGGTTAAGAGACAATCATGCTAGTATATTCGTACTATAAGCACACAACGTTCGGCACCAACCCAACACGGGGACCTCTTAGCCGTCACCGAGCTCTAGTGGGTTGGAGCTTGGCATGGGTAGTAGTCAATCGAAGGTCCTTGTATGTCGTCATCGAGTTCTAGCTACGGAATTGTACATTTTACTATATTATGCCCGAGTCGCTCAGGACATTACATTTGATCATTGTTTCTAAGAATCTCAATAATGACAATTATCGAACAGTACACGTTGTATACAAACGAATCTCGAAACACGAAAATATGACAAGTAAAGGTAGCAGGATGTAGTCTTACAAAATACCACTCGCGAATTCACTATGCGTATCATAGTAAACTGCGTAGTGTATTTGACAAGTCTCAATGAAGGAAACCCTTGATTCGACACGAAACATAAGCGAATATCGATAGTACAGTCAAGACCAAAAGTTTTAATAAACAGACAATATATTAATATATTGGCAAAACACTTAAGTATTTAAATTTATTGCATGAATGCATTTAATGCATGCAAATTAAATAATGAGTGGTTTTGGTGTTTGACTGTATGTAAAATGAAACATAAGTAATGTAAAAATAAAAATAAAAGACTTTTAATTGTTAACGTAGTCTATTTAGGTCAATACTTCTTTATTCTAATGAAATTTTAAATTCATTTGACTGTATTATACTGTATGAATGCGAGTTCATTGCTATGTTTGGGTAGTTAAAATGTAATATTTGTACAGACAACATCATATATGGATGAATAATCAAGTCTGTATAATATATTCCGAGGAAACGGCAAAGACAAATACCTACGAAAAACAAAACGTCAATAGAGTCAATATGACATATCGTAAGTTGGCATTAGTCAGATTAAAATCTCCAAATTAAGAAAGCGGTCAAGAAAGACATCATTAAGAAAGGACATACAACACTTGCACCAAATTAGACAAAAATGAAAACAATAATTATTAATTAAAATAAAGATTTCGACACATTACACTAAAAACTCTGTGAGCAAATGCTCACATGATCATAAGATGTCAGTGAAGTAGCAAATACCAGTTAATTCGTGAATGAAATAATTATGTTCGTACGTTTCAAGTAACAAAAATATTTGGAATTAATAACTATATTGTTTAAAACGCCCATAACAGGTTAATAATGTAGCCGGGGCAAAATCAGAAGTGCACTGCAAGATAAAGCATAAAAGGGCGCACAATGTGCGTATCCTTTAAAGACTAAAAGGCCGATTTAGTAATTGCTACCTAGTTATAACTTATCTGACAGATTAATCCGAAAAAATTGTCTCATTTGGAACTAAACAGCAGTTAATAAAACGGGCTCTAAGAGTAAATACGAGAAACCTGTTTAACGTTGCTCAAATCATAATAATTTAATTGTGAATAATGGTCTAATGTTCGACATGAAGTGTAAATTTAATTTGTAATGTTGACTTTTATGTAGCACTGTTCTCTTTGTGTGAAATGTATTGAAAATTAGGCCTACATTTTTAATTCATGCATCATGTAGTGATGCCAAATATTAGAGACTGGTTCCACGACACTACTAAATTAAATAGTTTATCGTAAACATTTTTGGCTTTCTAATTTCAGTAGAATATTAAAAAAAAATATTTCGGAGCAGACGCTCTGTCTAAATCATTGTCCATAATAAAGGCTGTGTTACAATGTACTAATGACCAATGAAGATACCCGTTTGTACGACGATTATTTTGAAAAAAGTCTGGTACTATAGACTGAAAACACAGACTCTGTTTTTCGACTCGGTTTTCGCTCAATTTAGGTTTAAGACTCTTAATAATTTACTAACCTTTATTGAATTGCAGGCTATGAGAATTTGTGTAAATTTTGTTGTGACACAATTCGTCTCAAACTTTTCGTAGCCGACTGTACTTTAACTGGTAACCTAATGGTAAGGAAATGAGAGATGCCAAATATTAGTGACTAACATTTTTGGCATTTTTCCTAATTAAAATAAGAGTAGACCGGCATGACGCCAGAAAGTAGAGGTTTGTTTGTATTGTATATGAATACAATATTATACACTAACATGTATATATTTAGTAGTAAAATACGATTATGTATAAATAATTTTATATAGTCTGTTTGTGTGATTTGACTTTTTTAAATTTGTACAGTTCGTGAATCAGGAAAGATAGCCGAAGTTTATCAAACGTTTTGAATCTCGTTTAGAGTTGTGCTTTAAAAATAAAATTTCTTTGTGTAAATTATGTAGGCTCAATGCGACTTGAAGGTATGCAATAGCGTGGACCTAATATGTATATAAATAAGTAATTATTTACTATAATCATTGCTAATTGTTTAATTTTATAGCTTATTTATTCGGTAAATTGTAAATGACATAATTAATCTAAATTTAATCATTCCAACGTGTGTGAATTAGAAGAAAAATGGAATTGTTAGGACGCAGTTGTATGGGAAAACTATAATTTAAACAACATACTAATATCTGTTGTTTATGAAATAACTGTAGCTATTAATATTACGGAAAAGTACTGCTCTTGCTATAACACCACAAATTTGTAATTGTAAAATATTTTTTCTTGAAAAGTTTTTGTTGGAAACTGTGTTCTTTGGGTCTATCAAAAACAAATCGATATAACAGTTTTTTTAAATGTTTAATTCACAATTAACATGTGAGAAAGGATTCTTAAGTTAACGTAACCAAAGAGGCAGTATGTATTTTGACCTAAATATTATATGCACTGTTTCCAATAAGACTTTTACAATCTTGGTAGCTATATATAACGTAGTTTAAAAACATATGTGTAAAGGTACCAGATTTATTGTTATACGTCAAGCGTACAGTTTTGTAATTCAGTATTATAGGGAATTTTGTGAGACTTTACAACGACGTTAGTACGTTTTATATGATCAAGATGTATTTTTTATTTCACTCGTATAAGTTGGAAGGTACCGTAAGCAGTGTATTCGCCAAAGATAATGCATAATTTAAATTAATTAAGTATGCCTAGTTAGTGTTAAGGTTATATTAGAATGATGTAGTTCACCAGGCGGCGCGCTTATTGCGTATTTTTTAAATCGGACTACATAAAAATAGTATAAAAAGCGAAATGTCGCAAAAAAAGATTCAATTGATATTTTTAAATTATAAAAGCAGCTACATCAATTCGACTTTTTCATTTACTTATAGGAATTCATTATTTGTCATAGATATTTGACTATTTTATAGTTTAAATATCCCATCAAGTAAAATAAATAGTTTATCGTTATTCATTTCCAGAATTAATGAAGCTATGATACTTGTTTAAATCAACTAATCGGTATATTGGTATTTTTTAAAATGAATAATTATAGAACTTTGCTCAAGTTTTTGAATGTACTTTATTTTTTTGGAATTTCAAGATATATCTTCTTCCAAAATACGCAATAGGCCTGTCCTACCTCATACTAGGACTCGTATACTGTTTTCGCGAATGAGGGCATAGGCATGATGAAATTAGCTTGAATAATTGTTTGAAATTCAATTTTTCATACATCTGTATTTTGAAAGAATTAATTATAATTCATTCTGAACTATGCCAATTGATTTATCGAATATAAAAAACAATATTTTTTGTACAAATGTACCAAAAGCTATTTGGAAATTTAAAATATTGATATATTTGATTTTCTAATAGCAATAACGTAAAAGTAACGTTTCAGATATGTTAGCCGATTGCAAATTCAAAAGGTATTCCGAATAATGCTAGTATTTCACATCGTAGAAAAGATTCCTGCATTGTCATGTCATTACTATGAATATGTTTATATTTTCTTCATTGTGACATTAAGTCATTCTCAATCTGATTGCATAAGTGTAGAAACTTACAGGAGAAATATATTATTTTGTTAAAAAAATCGATTGACATAGTACGGGGTATTTTTAAGGCAATAACAAATTTATATCTTAAAATTGTAAGTTCCACGATTTTTCAAATGTAATTATCTCGCACGCTATATATAATAATTGTAATAATAATAAACGCAATTGTTAAGTAAAACGTGACAGAATGATTGATATTTCACGGACAAAATTACCTACGTTTTTTGTATGTGTTTATGTATTTGATTTTTATTAAGTGATTGATTTTAAAAAATCTGCTTCATGAGATATTTTTTTATTGATAGTTTAAAAGTGGTAAAAACGATTGTTTCGACTTTTGGTATAGTTTTTTTGGTTATTTGATGATTTTATTTGTCTGTCAGATACATGGCAGAATTCGTTGGACTGAAAACCCGCTGATTTGTAAACAGAGTTACCGTAGTGTGGGGCCTCTTGTATTATTAAGTCACTGCCGTTGGTATTTATATTTAGCATTCGTGCCATAATTTCCATATTGTTGATTCTAAGGTGCGTAAATGTTAATCGAAAGTAGTACATGGAATTACATTATATTTGTTTTTTTTTAATTTCAATATATTTTTATGTATTGTTTTGCTTTTTCAAGTCAATTATGGTGCGCCCAAATAAGTTAACTTATATAATGTGGCATTCATACATTGTAAGGTCCTGCTTATTTATTGAACTGTTTCATACTTACATTTTGAAATGTATTATTTCACTTATAACTGCTCCCTATTTAATTTATTATCTCTCGTGTATATTCGCCTTTTCTTTAAACGTGGGCACCTTACAATGCTTGACGCCTTAGTTAAGTCTCATCTCGTGATGTACGGCGTGTATAACGTAAATTATAAACGGTTGATGAATAGATCAAGTGTATGAGTTTACAATGAAACTAATAAATGTATAAAAGTAAAAACGGGCTTTTATTAAATTAGTAAATATTTACAGACATTAAGACAGCGTCATTTAGTCCCAATCAAAGCCAGAAGATTCCTAGAATGATGGATACTAAACTACAGATAAACATTTTATTACAAATAATAAATCCGGCCAAAATTTTCAGGGTAAACATGCACATTTGACGACCCATTTGGTGTTGCGGTTGAGAGGTCGGCCGCAACACCAAGGGTTCCGGGTTCGATCCCCGGGCAGTACAAACATTTGTGTGCACGAACATGTCTGTTTGTGGTGTTTTCTATGTACAATATGTATGTTTTTAAACCAGTTTAGTACCCATAAAACAAGCTTAACGCTTAACTTGGGGTTAGATGGCGCTGTGTGAATGTTTTTATCCAGGTTTTATTCTAAAAAACAGTCGAATTCTATAAAATATTACTCGAAGGTAGTATAGCTTTTTATTTTATTTTTATGAAACAACGCTGCTTGAAGATTTCTCTCGTATTCAGAGGACACTGAAATAGTTTTTGAGAAAATTGGTTTAAACTCTACATTTGCATAAGAAGACTTGATTATAAAATATTTAACCGCAAAACAAAGTTGATTTGATTTACTAGCTTTGCTATGTATGTAGTTTAGAATGTATGAAAAGGCATTTAACAATTTTATTTTAGTGAATTCTCATAGTCTAGATGTAAATAATAGCCCGCTTATGTAATAATACCCTAAACTCAGAATCTTGAACAAAACCAGGGGCTTCTTAACCGGATTTGGTACAGGCCCACGCTGCCTAATTCAGGCACGGTCGCTGGTGTAATTATTACCATTGGGAAATTATTGTGTGCTTTTGGCGTTCTTTGCAGAAGGAGTAGCAGTTTGTTGTATATTCGTTAAGTCACATGACGCGCGGTTGTCGGTCCAAATAAAAAGTATTATCTTAAATAA
This sequence comes from Leucinodes orbonalis, assembly GCA_019425675.1. Taxonomy (NCBI): domain Eukaryota; kingdom Metazoa; phylum Arthropoda; class Insecta; order Lepidoptera; family Crambidae; genus Leucinodes; species Leucinodes orbonalis. The sequence goes on along the minus strand of PQWD01001809.1, from coordinate 103,083 downwards.
AAGTATCCTATGTTTTTCCCGTCCAAATCCATTCAGCCGTTTCAGAGATACCTACAGACTAGGGTTGCCAACTTTTTTTAGCAGAAATAAAGTATATCTGATTTTAAAGGAGGTAAAAAAAGAGTATGCACTTATAAAAAAGAGTATCATTTATTTTTATCTTTTAAAAAGGTATTTTTTAGTACTTCTTGCGGCACATAACAAATTTTCATTATTTTTAAAGGTATTGAATGAGTCTAAACATTCTAACTCTAAATTTATATATATCTAGAGCTCATTTTTGATTAAATTCAATGAAGCTCTGTTTCTCTCTTCTCGCCACTTTACATTCATGACCGAAAAGACTCTTTCTGTAAATGCTGAAGTGGCGGGAACAGAGAGTATATAGCTAATAATTTATTTTAAACAATCAAATTCTAAAGGACATTTTTTAAAAATATATTGCCATTTTTTCGGTGCATTTTTGTATAAAGTCTGCGTTATTAAACAATTCGGCTTCGAGCAATTTTAAAATTGATACTTCTGAATATAAAGTATCCATGTCTATGTTTAGTCTTTTTAAATTAAGTTTTCCTTCTATAATTTGTTCTAAATGATTAAATTCAACAGTAGTCTTTAAAGATATTGTATTTAGTGAATACAGCCAGTTATCATTACTAAAATCAAACCATTTTTGTAAATAGTGGACTTTTTAATTCTGATTAAGGTTTTTGCGTATTATTACGGACGTGCACTAAACATTTTGTAAAAAAAGAGTATTTTAGCGTACTTTATTAGTGTTATAGATTATAGAGTACGACCACATGATATAGAGGACAATACTCTATTTTAGAGTACGGTTGGCAACCCTACTACAGACAGATAAAGAAAATTAAAAAAAATATTTTGACATATGTACCGTATATATATTCATATGTATTAGGAAAAAAAAATATTTCAACATTACAAACAGACAAATAAATTTTATGTATATGTATCAGATATTATTTTATGTATTACAAAAATGTATATTAGTATGTTTATCCTGTTAATAAAAGTTTATAGTCAGTCATCTGATGGAGTATGATGCAGTCACCGATGGACACTCGCAACTTTGAAGAAACAATGTATCGCTGCCTTTTGAAAAAGGAGAATGAACAGGAAATTTAGGGGAGAAAGGGGGTTATTTGGCCTCTGGTAACCTCACCAACACATCTAAACACAACGCAAAGTATTGTTCCACGAAGGATGATCGGACAGATTAAGATAAAAACACACTTTACATTAAGATGATATTTATCATGGTGAAGAATGTGCAATTCGCACATTCTTCAATAAAGTGAAAAGAAAAAAGTATACATTTATAAGTAGATATAAAAATAATAATGTTCTTATGAGTAAGAATTAATTGGAATTGACATCCGGGAATCTTAAATCCGTTTTGCTCAGATGCCTCTGCATATATTCCTCGGCTTCCTTTTGCATTTCAGCGTCGAAGTAGTTTACCCAATTCCCGGATTTACCTGTATTATGAAAATATGACATCTCAACATTGATAAATCAATGCAGCATTGAAATTCACACAACGCCATCAAGAAACAACTTACGCGTACTAAACAACTGATAAACATACTTATATACATTTGTTTCTAAATACATACATATTGAACATAGAAAATACCCAGACCAATACAAACAGATATGTTCATGCACACAAATGTTTGTACTGCCCGGGATCGAACCCGGAACCCTTGTTGTAGTAGCAGACGTCTCAACCATTAATGTATATTTTTTATCATTTCAGTACAGTTCACTGCTGGGCTAACCCACCTTCCTACCTCTGCCCATTACTCGTGCAGATATCTCAGTACACATGCATTTAAGTACCTATCCGAAAAACAAAATGCATTTTTTTACAATACACTGGATACTTTGACTTCACGCTTTTTAACCTTTGGGATTCATCATCATCAGCTCATTATACGTCCCCACTGAGGAGCACGAGCCTAACCGTAAAGGGTGTATAGGCCTTAGTCGTCCACGCGGACCCAGTGCGGTTTAGCCGACTTCACGCACAACCTTTGAGTCTCTTCGTAGGCGTGTTGGTTTCCTCACGATGTTTTCCTTCACCGTAAAAGCAGAGAAATCATTTTTACTTCCGAAGTTACGTTTATCCAAGAAACGTAACAATAGGAATAAAAATGTTTTAAGTATTAGCAACAGCTGCCACTCGACACTCCCACTTGTTTGTCTGTTTGATTGCTGATCTATTTTATATAAAAAAAGAAAAGACGCACCTTTTCTTAAAAATTTGTTCTCGGATTTATCATCATTATTGGATCCGTTCGGGAAGGCTTTCTTCATATTATCAAAGCTGAGGTAATGGAGTAACTGTTGCTTTTGCTCCAGAGAGTATTCTTTATTAAGGAAAGAACACACCTTGTCTATAACGCCGAGGAGGTTCTGTAAATTATAAACAATAAAAAACAATACCACACACAGACATTCAGCCAGCGAACTATGTAGCCCCAAACAACTAGAATGTTGTGCGTAATTTAAGTTTAATTAAAAAAATATATAAGTATGTTTATCCATTGTTTATTAACAACCTATAAAACAAGTTCTCGTTTAAATTTGGGGCTAGATGGCGCAGTGTAAATGTCAGTTGATTTTTATCTTTGACGTTCCATAGATAATTAAAATAATAAGAAGATATAAAATAAAAAAATAATCAATAACTTCATTTTTGAAAATCTGGTCAAACATTACGTCCAAAATAAAAACATACAAAAATGAACTATTAAAAATCAATTTATGCGATTGATCACGATGCTCTCTCTCAGCATGTTCCTTTAAGCGCCGATAGACTGGAAGCCAATTGAAGCTATAACTCGGGCCTGTATTCGATCTCACGTATTTCCAATACGTTTCGAAGCCAAATGAAAAGACAATATTGTTCTATGTGAGGACGTGCCAATGAACTCATGAGCCGGCACATAACTGTTTGTTCAGCCACTTACTTTTTGCATTTCCTCGTAGAATAGGAACATCATGTTCGGATGATCACGCTTTTGCCAGGATTCTTCGATGTGTGCAAAAATTGGTAAGTGAAATACTGGAAATAAAGGCAAGGCCAAGCATAAAAATATTGAAAGAACACATCTTCGGCGACATCGTTGCTTAACAGTCAGAGTCACATCTGAGAGATGGTGGCCAAATGCGTAAGTAATCTAGTTTACGTGTCAAAACAAAGCAATTTTGATAGTTTTAGAAATAATTTAAATACTATATAATAATACATTTACCAACATTTAAACACATTATGACAAGAGGAAAAACATTGAAGAAGTCATCATCATTGAAGAACCCACCACGCGCCAGCACCATCCTAAGATTGTAGCCAGGACCAAACGGCTTTACGGGCCCTCTGAATATCATCACAATACATTAGGTAGGTAAGCAGTAAAAGTGACTTTACAATCATCAATAACTATATTATTAAACAATATTTGCATAAAGTTTATGAAACTCTAATGTATAAAAATAGACACTTTTTAGGTTTTAGCAAGAGTTCTGACAGCAACATTCTGGTCTTTATCGGTTTATTCATAATAAAAAGGGTTGTTTTCAACCCATTCCCGACGCAAGTTTAACGAGTTTCCAGTTTTGATGGACCCTCCAAAACGTCGGGTCTCCAGAGATTTAAAGGAAACTACTTAAACTCACCTAAATCCTTTTTAAATAGTTCCCAGAACTCCTTGAACTCGACGCCTTCATCGAAATATCCAAACAGTTTGTGTAGGAAGTGAAACGAGACAGCGACATCTCTGGGATCGCGGGCAACGTAGAAAACTTTTGACGTTTCAAGAAGTTTCGGAGGGAGAGTGACAGCGGCATGCGTTTTACGTAACGCGGCGACTTGAGGGTTGAAAGCGTTCGGAAATCATCTTCAGTAGCACACGGCGCATGTTTTGTCTTCTGCGGCGTATTCTCTCTGGCTAAGGTGGGATACCTGGAAAAGAGACATCGCATGGTTAGTGTATGCATTTTACACGTATTTTTGTTTAGAAAAGTGGCTTTAGGGTGGATCTGTAGATTGCTTTTGCCAAGTACCTGCCCACAATAACTCTTAAGGATTATCTATCAGTGAGTGTACATAATCTATGCCGACCAGCTAACAAATGACAGGCGTTAACTATTTTGTTTTCAATAGAAATAATTTCATTATATTTTAACACATCAAATCAATATGCGTAGGTACTTTATTGATATACTAGCGACCCGCCCCTGCTTCGCACGGGTGCAATGGTGATATTTGTAAAAGGCATGCTCCCGCATCCCCGGTCAGCTGGTACCGCCGCAAATAATAATTTTATTTAATCATCAGCCCATTAAACATCCCCACCGAGGGGCTGAAGCCTACCGTATAGGGTGTATAGGCCTTAGTCGTCCACGCGGGCCCAGTTCAGATTCGCCGCCTTCACGCACAACCTTAGAATTTCTTCGCAGGCGTGTGCCGGTTTCCTCCCGATGTTTTCCTTCACCGTAAGAGCGTCGGATAACGTACATATAATTTCGAAAATTCGAAAACACATTGGTACTTGGCGGAATTTGATCCTGCGCCCTTCAAGTCGGAAGGCAACAGTCCACACCATTGTGCTACCGACGCTCTCCATAATCATTTCATTATCAGAAGTTAAAAAAAATTGCACGTGAAGTAGGTAGTGAGCTGTAAACACTTACTCTATGAATGCAAACCTCTTGTACAGGGGTATTGCTTTTGCGTGCTCGAAGTCGAGGTCATTCGCTACCAACCACACCAACTCTTGGAGCCATGTAGTTCCTAGTAAAAGAAAAATGTTGTAGTGGTTAGCGCGTTCTAATCACGCAAATGAAACAACCATCGCCACGCTCATTTCTTGGATAGGTGTCCGAAAATAGAATCCCTTTGCATCGCAAGGCACATTAAGCCGTTGGTTCCTTCTACTATGTCATGATCATCATCATCAGCTCATTACCTCCCCACCGAGGGGCATGGGTCTACCCGTACAGGGTGTATAAGCCTTAGTAGCTACGCGGGCCCAGTGCGGATTGGCCGACTTCACGCGCAACCTTTGAATTCCTTCGCAGGCGTGCGCAGGTTTCCTCACGATAATTTTCACCGTAAGAGCTTCTTATGAACGTACATATAATTTCGAAAACACATTGGTACGTGGCGGGTTTTGAACCTGCGCCCTCCAGATTAGAAAGCAACAGTCCAACTCATGAGCCACCGACGCTCAATAATCTAATGTATCTCATGATAGTAGTCGTTAACGTTAAATTAATATTTCTTAACGTTAAATAAATATTTCTTTCTTTTTAACGTCCATGAATTGGGCTCGCGTAGTTACGGCTGCATATAATAATATAATATATATTTATTTCAGACAAAGTCCATATGTGTGAGAGCCGAAGACTTCTATCTAAACATAGGCTTTGGTGAGAGCCTGTATCTATTATGGGACGTGATAGGCTGGTTGAGTTAAAATAAGAATGAGACGACAAAATTACATCTTTGCATATAAATAAAATTGGAGTGACTGTTTGTAATATTGAAATAACAATATTTTTCTTCGTGCATATGAATATAATGTAATACGCCAAAAATACATTTTTTTGGATGTCTGTTCCGGGTGATCTCTGAAATGGCTGGACAGATTAAAAATGGACTATTTTGGCAGGTAGCTGATGTAATAAAGAAAAACTTAGGACTTTTATTTTCGAATAAATCATTTTAATCAGAAAAAAAGTAATGTTTTTCCACGCAGCGACTTCTTGTCGCGTGTGCTGTGTGTGTGTGAGTTAACGTGCTAAACCGAAGCTATTTTAGCTTATGTTTTACTGCGGGAGAACATCTTATACCGCGCGTAATATGGCGGGCACAGCTAGTCAGAAATACGAAAAGAAAATTCTACTATACTTTTTCTCTGACCAGAAATACTTTGTTAACGTGATCTTAAATACTAAATCTCACCTGACCGAGAGAATGTGACTACCCAGATATCATCAGGCCTAACCTCCAGATTGTAAATATCGGCGGCATGGTCAGCATAACCTGGCGTACTGAGGTATCTATTTGCACCAACCCACACAAACGGCCTGGAGTAACCTGGGTGGATAAAAAAAAAACATTTATTTCGAACGTGAGTCCATAGTGTTAGTAACAATTAAACTTAAAAAACTATGTTAGTAAAATATTCTTTGAGTATAAAGAGGGTAATTTTAGTCTTCGCGGGTCCAGTGTTGCATAATGACACTGTCCACGTCCAATCTCCGCGACCGTCTGCAGAAGGCTGTTGGTGCTGCAAATATAAACATACTCAGCATAACCTAACGTTGGCGTTATGCCAACCTTTCACCTTTAATGGCCCACTGCAGGGCACATGAGGAGATGGATCCAATAGCGTGCACAGTGACTATGAGTAGGGTATGTAAAGTTAGTACACACTAATCGCAAAAAAAATATTTAACATTTTCATTTTCAAAGGTTGTGAGTGAAGTCGTCTAATCCGCACTGGGCCCGCGTGGATGACTAAAGCCTAATCATACGGGAAGGCTCGTGCCCCTCGGTGGGGATGTGTAATGAGCTGATGATGATGATGATTTTATTGAACGCGTTTTGTATACAATATGTTCTAAGTAACCCAGTCGGGTAATATGAGGGTCAAGGATGCAGCTTTTATCTTCCTATAAGCAAACGAAATAAACCGGTTTCTTTATATCTAAAATCACGGTCATTCACTGCGTATTTTGGTTGCTGTGTTTTTAGATTTTTATAACTACCGTTTTGACCAATTTTGTAATGCAAGACATGTTTTGAAGTAAACTTTGAAGTTTATTTAAAAGTGCTTCAGAAGATTTGCGTCTTAATTATATACTGTAGCACTTCAGTTGCTTGTTGCGATCGTCAACAAAACGCGCTATCCGCTACGACATCAAGATTGAGGTGCTCACGTCGACTTTCATGGTCTAGTGGTTTCAGCGTGGGATTTGGCTGCGTGATCGGGTCACGAGTTCAAATCCCGCGGAGAAAGTTGATAAGGATTTTTAATGTCATTTAGGACTGAATGGTCAGCTTTCTGGCCTGGTGGAAGTGATATGCTGCGCCCGTTACCCGAGACGACAGATGCTAGGTCTCTTATACCCGGTAATTTCATTAGCTACAGTGCTCTCATCCCGAAACACAAAAGTGCAAAACAGTCCCATAATCCTATTTCACGCGACGATATCTGGCACTGCGGTGGTACGTATCTAGACGATTCGGAACCGCGTCTACCACCTAGTATCTAAATGACTTGAGCGGTCACTGCTATCTCTTAATAATATTATTTCGCCTTATCTGGTACAAAAATGAAAATGAAAATGGCTAATGATGGCGCTAACTTAACACGGTCTCTTTCAGGTACTCATTGTAAAGTGAAAACAAGTCAATATGAGGCAGGTTTAGTGCTGAAGGGAACTTTGTGATACTTGACAACCCATTTGGTGTTTGGTTGAGACGTCGCTGCAATACCAAGGGTTCCGGGTTCGATGCCCAGGCAGTACAAACATTTGTGTGCTTGAACATGTCTGTTTGTAATGGTCTGGGTGTTATATGTAATATGTATGTATTTACAAAAAAAAAAATATGCAAGTATGTTTATCCGTCGTTTATACCTAATATAGACTTCACGCTTAACGTGGGCTAGGAGGCGCTGTGTGAATGTCAGTGGATATTTATTTATTATTATTTACTTTACGTAATGTTACCTTTGTAATATTTTCTTATTATTTTGTCTTCTTCTTCCGATACTGGAACAATGGCGTGTGGAAAGTCAGCTGGCATTTTCACTGTAAACAAACAAACGTTTTCCTTAATGAATAATGTGTCATTGTTTCACTAATATTTAGTTCATTCGTCAATGCATTCAGTTTTTCATTTAGTTCATTTTATTTTAAAATAACATTTTTTATTTAAAAATAATGAAACATTCGGATTGTATAAATTAAGTGGAAACCTAATACCTTATTAATTAATATACAAATATAGTATGGACTATATTTGTTTAGGTAGCTACATTTCTTTTTTTTTTGTCATCACTTTGTGTAACTATAAAACACTTGTTAAATTATTTTTCATTTGCAGCTTACTTACTTAGTAACTGTTGCCATTCTATGCGATTATTTGCGACATTCTATACAGCAACAGCGACTTCAATACGACTTTTATGGACTTAGAGATATTAGCAGACTCTGAGCATTCTTTTCGGAGGAATGCTACGCGCGTTTTGTGTAAGTCATTAAATTCAACTTAAAGCTATATATTTAGATGTATTTTTTTAATCTTTAGATGTTTGAATAGCTACTGTTAACATTTTTCAATACCTTATATGCCCACTTAATTATAATACATTCCCGATAACAATGAATTGAGTACCACTTTTTAATAACCTGAGGATAACGGTGTGGGCATCACAATAAAAAACACAAATGTATGCAATATTAGTTTTAAGGATTCATTGTGAGCTGTTTGTTATCCCAAATAAAATAAAAAAAAAATAAAAAAAAACAGCGTTGCTTGTCCATTTTTGTATAATTTAAATACCTACTCAGCAGACATACGGCAACAAAAGTTGAGACAGGGCCCATTTGTCCATATAAATGTTTTATTTTATGGTTTATTAAGTACTAGATGATTTGCTTTTTCTTTGTTTCTCATTTTTAATTCATTTTATTTCTTTATGTATAGTTAACTGATTTAATCTTGTAATGATAATTTTGTCGTCAATAAATGTACTTTCTTTCTTTCTATGCATATTACCACAGACATCCGAATATACAATTAGACTGGATAAGTCGCCAAGTTTATAGGCAGTCCCAGTGTCGCAATTTCTTTTCGGTTTTTTACCTGTGAAAATATTATATTTCTTGGTAAATTTACTGATTCATTGCGATGATGACATGTTACAATTGCACAGATGGCATTTGGAGAAAAACGGTAATTCTAATATCGTGCGTCTTGACTCGTCAACAGAGCGTAAACTGGCAGCCAGGTATGCTCTTGAGCTTACATTTGTCGCACTTAAAACGCGCTTGCCCCATCTCCTGTATTGGGAAATCTGTGCATATTGCAATATTTTAACTATGGCAAACAATGTCTAGTAATATAATTAGGCATATCATGTGATTAATCAGTTAAATTTTGTAACCCATTTTTTTAAGCCTAGATTAAAAAGCGTCCGTGTCTGATTAAGCGTTAGGTCAAATCCAACTGGTGATCGCATAGTAAAAGTCACTTTATTAGATTTTCCCAGTTAACCACGAGGATGGTATCATTAACAAATCCGCATTGAGCCCTTGCATGCTACTCATTATACTACCTCGGATTTCGCCTTCCAGTGAGACATTTTAGGCTGGTAATAGTGAAGTTATAATATAATATAACAGTATCAACCTATAATATTATTTACATTTTAATTATCTCTTTACACGAGTCAAATCCACGGGCTACATTAAAATGAGATCACAAATTGATAGTAATTAAAACTTTTTAATTAATCCATTTATATTTGCATTTATATAGAAAAAAACAGTGTCAGACCATCCCGAGATTTTAATTACGAGAACTCAAATTGTCTCCTGCCGTTATCAAAGTGCTATAAAGTGAAATTCTTGAAGCATTGATTGCGAAACCAGTGACAGTTGTTGATAAGATTAAGTACTGACGTATGAAATTTGGCCCTAATGCCATGCTCACTAATTGCTAGGCGATTCTTTGATCGGTTCATTACCTTTATACATTTGAATGGAAATAAAGACCTTTACCTATCTAAAGGGCAATGAAATTCGTCATTATAATGAATTTATGTGAAGAGCATTTGCAAAATCTATTTAATAGCCAATCATCATCAGCTCATTATACGCCCCCACGAGGGCGAAAGCTACCCGTATAGGCTTAGTCGTACGAATTTCACGTTGACGAATATTACCATTGCACCCGTGCGAGTCGCTAATAACAAATAAAATACCATCATGACAAATGGTTGAGGTTAAGGTTTAAAAATGTTGTTAAAAATATAATATACCATACTATTAATAATAGTCATTAACAATATCTGTTATCAAGAAACTTTTAAACATATTTTGTTTACTTTCAACGCGACTTCCAGGAAATCGCTTTTCTTGTGCCTGTTTACATTCAAGTTAAAAAATGTAATTTTTGCAGTCCACAGATAGATAATCAAGTTAGTTTTGTAAGAATGAAAATCAGTCACATTTAAAAAAACAAAACACTTACCAGCAAGAATTAGGTCGACGGACAACCACCGCCGCAGCTAAATCGATATTGCGCATATTTAAAGCTTAATTTATATTTTATCCTTTTCGTAGATACCCTTGGGGTCTATTTGGTTGATAAGGTCGAGCGCCAAAGCGCCATTACTCAAAATAACCATATGTTGTCCATAATGTTTTTATAAATCCACTTTCCATAATACGTATAAATGTTTTTAATTTCAAATTAGGATTCTTTTTACCTATTATATACAATAACTTGTATGAAAATAAATAAAGAAGCTCCAGTTTAAATTGATCGATTCTACAATATACTAACAGATTATATTTGATTCCTTGTCTTTACCTCATCGACCTTGATGCATCCTGTCTAACAACGAACAAGTTCTACTTTATATTTTTAACAACAAGTGGGGTCTCGTACATAAATACCTACTTACTTAACCTATTGGAAACACGTAGATCTTTCTCAATTTTGAACCAAGATAAAGTTACCTTTGAGTGGCTTTGGCTCTTCTAATTCAAATGTAATTGGTGTCCCTGCCATCCGTCCCGCTTTGACACCTAAGCGTGATTCCCTTAAGTTTTGTTCAGGACCATTATATTCCATTTCTTATTTTTATGATAGATTTTAATTTGTATTCTAAACTTGTCTCCATCATTTTTTTATTGTTTTAAAGCCTCCAAGTAAAGAAAATTCTCTTACGTAACTTGTTAACCACAAGCTACTTAATGTAACATACTCAAAGCGGCAAAAGCAATGTCCACTCATCCAGGGAGCGAGTGGCTCGCCAACAAACGCCCCATTGACTCGTGAATAATCGGATATAACGGCTGGTCGGATAAACACGTTAAAAGAAAACTAAAGGTAATCATAAAATATTTTGTCATATGTGGAGATTTGTAATTAGTATTGTACTTTTATCATATAGTGTCCATTTAAACTGTAAATCTTCAAAAAAAAATGTATATTCACTGACTGTCGGTGATATTTTAGGTCCCTTTGGTGAATAAAAATATTATCTCGAGTCTGTTCTTTTTCCGAACTGACTACTGCTGTTGGCCGCAGATAACCTTTACAGCTTCACCGGGCAATTGGCGTGCGCAGATGGCTCTTAGCCTTATAAATTTACACAACGAGCCTAAGGGCGACCTAGTGTGGTACTCGAGCCTTGTCTTAGAGCGTTCAGGGGACGGCTAGGTAACCTAGTGTAAGTTTGGGGAGAGGAGCGGCCCTGTACACGCCGGATACGCAAATAGGGACTGAGCGAAGCTAAAATTGGGTAAGATGGGACATTTCATCATTTTCACAGCTTTTCTGTATTTGGACACTGGATCATATCATTGGATCTAACTATCAAAGCCATTGTCTGAATGTTTTCAAAGGTGTGTCAACGGACGTATACTGACATCATGAAACTGACAGTTTGTTTAACAATAATTCAAACATTTAATCAATTGGAAGCGCAGAATATTAAGAATTTAATTAAATCACAGCTTCAACGCTCAGTGTGTACAGCCGGCGGCTAGTTAGGGGGTAACTTAATTAAACTTTTGTTTCGCCAAACATTTTGGAAACAATTTCGAGAAGCAATAACTGGTAATTAATGGTTATTAGCAGGAATTCATATACAGATATGTTGTGTTGTGGAATTCAGATTATTGTGTGCAAACTTGAGACTTAATTTTGAGAGTTCTTGCTTTATTACTGTATTCCAGTCCAAGATTAGACATCAGTTTTTTTTTTTTATTTTTTTTCGAACTGACTACTGCTGTTGGCCGCAGATGGCCTTTACAGCTTCACCGGGCAAGTGGCGAGCGCAGATGGCTCTCAGCCTTAAAAAGACATCAGTGTATATACGCACTCTCAAGGTTTAACTATATTTTATCCTCTCACGCAATCATTTCGGATCCGTTGAAATGAGTGTCCAAGCATCGAGCTGGAAAGCTCTTGGGCACTAAGATAACGTGTTCATGAATGTTCTGGTGTCACTTTTAAGAGTGAAAATAAATTTAAATATTTTCGTCATGTATTGACAGAGTCCTTTAATGGATACATTAAAAAACCTTTATTTTGACCCATAAAAGCACTGCAAAACACAAACAACGTCAAGACTTAGTACGCTATTCGTAAACGCATAGTAGTACGTAGTGCCTACGAATTGCGGACGAGACCCTGAAGAACCATTCACAGATTAAGAGGATATAGTGAATAGATCACTAACCTCGTGAAACACCTGAAGGAATAAGGAGTTGGCTGAAAACCAGCGTTGTGATTAAGAACTAGTACCTCATTTATCAACAATAGCTGAGCCACATTCAATTGCTTCACAATAAAGGTATAAAAATAAATTATGTATTGTAAGTAGCTATAAGGACAACATGTTGTAACTTGTGAAGAAGCATTAAATATTATTATTATAACAGTCAACAACACTACAGCACAGGTAGGTCTCGGGATGAACTCAGGTAACTCAAGTAAGATTACAGGTAAATAAATACGGGTATTTATTCACCTCTAATCTTAATTTGTCTTAATTTTGGCCAAAATGAATAGCCGGGAATGTAAATCGGGTTCACTCTGGTGTCGGAGTTTTAAAACAACCTTTCGGTCTATGTTGTTGATACGAAAACACCGACATATATTTTTTAATTTTTTTTATCCACTGACATTCACACAGCGCCATCTAGCCCCAAGTTAAGCGTGAAGCCTGTATTATGGGTACTAAACAACGGATGAACATATATATATATATTTTGTAAATAAATACATATTATACATAGAAAACACCCAGACCATTACAAACAGACATGTTCATTATTTTATTACGATATTAACAGTCAAGATTACTCAAGATACACCGTTTAGCGTGCTTTCTTCTTTCTTTGTATATTTATTCATTGCCTTTATTTATTTTACGCATTAATATATATATTTTAATTAATATATAAATAATTATCTCTACCTCCATATTAAAATCAAAACGTTTCGTTTAAAAATAACGCGATCGGCCTGCGGTCTATAGTTTTGAGTCGTCGAACCCACAATCTTCATCACGGGTTCGACAACAACAAGTCCGTCCGTTCGTACATACACTTAAGGTTATTGATCCTCTGTAGGTACCCTTTATTTTGATAAAAAGTGCATCGATGTGGCATTTATCATTCGACTCATTGCACTTGAGATTACGATATATATAGGAAGAGTTAATTAATGAGATTAAAGTGAATGTATTTTGTCCACTGAAAACTTTTATTGCACATAAAAAATTGGCCAAGTGAGAGTCAGACTCGCCCGTGGGGGGTTCCGCAGCATCAAGTGTCATGAAATATGTATTTTACTTTCGAAGTTGGAGAAGGGGAGGGGGGCACATTTTTCAACTTTGGAAGTGTCCCTAGCGCAAACTTTTCTTTTTATAAAAAAAAAACGTATTAGAAACTTGTATATATATTTTTAAGAACTATATACATTGATACTCCACACGTAAAAAAAAAATTCAGTTCAATGTATGGGGAATGTGTTTCTAAAATGTATTTATATACACATTTTACTTCTTTCAAGTTTCTTCTTGTCAAAACCGTATAGTGGCATATAGAATACATATAAGGGTTCTGTATTTTGTTATTTGGCTATGAAACCCTAAAAAGATAGAACAAAAGAAGTACAATCAAAGAGCAATCTCTCTATAAATTTATTATAACAAAAATATGGTTAGTAAAGTAGGTGTCTATACCTTCAAATAGCGTAGTGATATGATTCGTGCTTACAATATTAGCAGCCAATTTCTCAACCCTTATATCAAATAGGTAGTCAAATTTTTTGACAACCCATTAGGTGTTGCAGTTGAGATGTCGACTGCAACTCCAAGGGTTCCAGGTTCGATCCCTGGGCTGTATAAACATTTGTGGCATAACATGTCTGTTTGTAATGGTCTGCGTGTTTTCTATGTATAATATGTATTACCAAAAAAAATTATATAAGTATGTTTATCCGTTGTTACCCATACAACAGGCTTCACGCTTAACTTGGGGCTAGATGGCGCTGTGTGAATGTCAGTGGAGATTTATTTAAATTGTACCCCATAACCTGGTATCACATTATGCTTGAAAAAAAAACTTGTTTGTACCAACAAACAAGTTTGCGTAGCAAAAACAGTTCCTGTTATCTATAATAATAACAATGATAAATGAGAAGACGTAGACATTATGACGAGTAAACACGTCAGCGAATAAGGGTGTTATGCAAAAGGACAAGCGATGTTGTAATTACACGGACAATGCCGGGCATTATAAGATAATGCCCAGGACGCGGGTACACCCGCCGTTTGGACATGGACTTTAAAGAGAAATTAAATATATTTACATAGTTTGATGATATTTATTATTCACTTACATTTAAGGCTAGATGGCGTTAAATTGATTGCAATTAAACGGAGGAAATATTATTCCGAATTTTTCCGTGCTTTTGAAGGCACTTTTTTTTTTTTTTTTTTTTCTAAAAACTGACTACTGCTGTTTGCTTCAGATGGCCTTTACAGCTTCACCGGGCAATTGGCGAGCGCAGATGGCTCTCACCCATCTTATCATATCATTTGAGGCACGTTAGCCTGATCGTTCTGAATACTAGGTAGAAGACTCGAAACTGAGTCGTCTAGGTAGGTACCACCGCAATGCCAGATATCGTCCCGTGAAACAGGAGTGTACGCGCTTTTTTGTTTCAGGATGTGGGCACTGTAGCTAGTAAATATTACCGGGTACCTATAAGAGAAATAACATCTGTTATGTCTGGTGTCGGGCGCAGTACGGCCTTGACGACAAATAACGGTTTATAAGTTGCTGGTCTCCTTAAATGCAGCTTTATCATGGTCAGGCGTATCACTTACCATCAGGTGAGCGTCTAGACCTTCTTAAACATAAAAAATACTCAAAATGGAAGTTGTGAACACTTGGTAGGTGTCTGCATTGGGCTCTCATGGGAGGTGATGGTCAAATCTACTATGGCAGGGCTTTTATGGACTCTCGTATTGCAAATGTATGGGCGGCGGTATCATTTAACATCAGATGAGCCATTTGAAAAAATTAAAAATCTTTTATTAGTATCTTATACATAATTACATTACAATGGCTGGAGTCTCCTTTTAAGTTTAATACCTGTGTTAGGAGACCCCGCTCCTTCAATTTTAAGATAAAAGTATAAATTACAAATACATAAAAATAGATGATAACAAATTAAAAAGAAGTGTGTGTTTACTCAAACCAATTAAAAAAGAAAGCGAGACCGAGATATCAAGCGCAAAATGAGAGAGACCTATAGCAATGGACTGCGATAGGTTAAAGAGAGAGAGAGAGATGCTATAGTATACAAAGACACCGCGTCTGCAGAAAGAAGTATTTCGGACATCCTACACACCTATGTTACACATGTTTAGTGATAAATGGCGTAACAATAGAACTTCATTAGCGCTCCGAGACGCCCTAATTAATTCTACGACATGACGTCCAATCATTACTTCTCGCTGGAGTGATTTCAGACATGTGCCTACGAGTATATCCGGTTATGAGTTTTGCAGGAAATACCATAGAAAATCATTTCTTTGTTTTTTCGACCCATTTTCGTATAATGGTCGAGACTCGGCTAGTAAACCAAGGCGAACCCTTTGGGTTTGCTCCCTAGGCACTACAAACAATTGTGGGCATAAAAATGTCTGTGTACGTTGGTCTGGCTATTTTTTATAGACAATATATACTTTATTCACAGAAAACAGTATATACTTGGGACTAGATAGTGCCATGTAAATGTCAGCTGTTATTTATTTAAACGCTGATGATTTTTATAGTTTTTTTGAGGAGTCAGCTACAACACCGAAAGTTCTGTATTATATACGTTTTCTGGAGGATTTTCATAACATTTGATTGCTTTCAGTCCTGAACCAAGAATATACTCTTTTACCTAAACATACATAACTAATCCTTTGAGCTGTTTCTTCTACACTCACAGAAATAATGATAAGAGGCTACCTGTCACGATCAAACTTTTTTTCGAAATAATTCAAATTTTGATGTTATTCTTTTTGTGTACTGAACGATGGGAAGCAAAATTATAGGCGTGAAAACAAAAGAATTATCGTATTCTAAACACAAATAGACAATCTTATGATGGGATTCTCGTAACCTTGTGTTTCTTCATGAAATAAATATTTGGTATATGTGATAAAGCTGCCAGGACTTAAAAAATAAATAAATAATTACAGTTTCATGTTGATATAGTTGCGTCGCAATGCCAGCTTCATTTGTATAGAAATGCGCGGTGCAGCGTTACTATATTATACTAAGTAATGAAACAAATTTGTTTGTACAGTTGCAATTCAAAGTGCATCTGCATTGTTACCGTACAATCAAATAACCGTACAATCCCAATGACGTCAAGGCTTTAACGCTTTGCTCGAAAACACCTTCAAATAAAATCAATACATACATTGACGACCGATTTGGTTTAATGGTGAAAACGTCGGCTACCTACACCAAGGGTCTCGTGTTCGATTTCCGGGCAGTACAAACATTTGTGTGCATGAACATGTCAGTTTAAATTGGTCTGTTGTTTCTTGATATAATGTCTTTACAAAAAAAAATACAATTATGTTTATCCGTTGTTTTATTTTTTCTGAATGCTCAAAAAGCTTTTAAAATTTACTATGCCCAATGTAAGGCAGGTCGAGGCCAAAATAACTCTAAATAATCAATTAAAATTACTGAACTCTACTACACTTCCAGGTATACCTTAAGATGAGGCCTCATTGTTCTCATATCGAATTCCTGAATGGTCAAATTAGAGCTTGGCAGCTTATTTTGTTAGAAATATAGGACTTGACAGATGAACAAACAGCAAGATTGGTTTATTTTAGTTATTTTCATACTGTATTTCTTGTTTTTTTTATGTCGTATGGTTCACTGATGTAGGGCTCTGATATTAATACCATATTTGTGCTACGATAAAGATCCATTCAATTCACCTACTAGATCACGTGATTTTATCAAAATGAACTTTTTAAAGAAATAAATATAATGACGGTGGCATTATAATATTTTAATGAAAATTTAAATAACGTGTGTAAATATTATCCAACTATAAAAAAATTTGACTTACTCAATTTTTCGCCGGAAATTCTCTTCCAGACATGAGACGATTATATTGTATATCATTAATACGAAAATGAATATAATTGTTTAATATGGTATCTCAAAATATTGTAGAGTAACCATTACAGTTTAAGGCTAGAACGAAAACAAAACTCTTGGGTGCTTCTTTCTTAAACAGGGTAACACTGGAACTCATTTTTGTTTTGCTTATATTTCAGTAAAATATTTATGTTTTTTTAAATGCATTTTGACGTTCATAAGTGCTTATTGTAAGCCTAAATTGAATAAACGGATTTTGACTTGGTTATTTTTTTGTTAGTGGATATATTTATGAATGAAGTAAACACTGTTAATAACCTATGTATTCAAAGCATAAAAGCCTTTTGTAAGCAAGTGACGTGTCGTGACTTCGTGACCTAAATGTTATTTATTATTACAATGCATTTCGAACAGTTGCCGCTGCACAAACAAAGTCAAAATACCTAATATATGAGTATATAATAATGTTGCATTGCGTATTTCTAATCAAACTTAGTATTTCGTCGCAACTGCACTGTCAACATGAATCTGGTAAGTTCATCCAAGTAAATGATTTTACGTTTTTTAATATTACCTTAATTTGTTGTCATAAGCTTTCTTCAAATTCAGGTAAGTGGCGCTGAATCTTAGACTGAGTTGTACGTATATCATCAATTCATCATTCTCTGTTGATCATAACACTTGATTATCCACTTTTGTTGTTTTAAGCTTTGTTCAAATTTAGGGAAGATGGTGCTGAATCTTACACTGAGTTGTATGTATATTATCTTTATTCTCTGTTGTTCAGATATTGGCGCTGTGTATTATTCTTCTATTTCTTCTCATCGTTTGTCACTTTACCAAGAACTTCAGCCATACTTTTTCACACTTTTAATTTTCATTTTGTTCTTTATCATCAATCCTTATTTGTTTACTGTTCAACGAAGCGTCTTCCTTATAACTTTCATGCTGATCTCTAGTTTAACCTTAACGTCCTCGTCAGTACTGTAGTGCCTTTTATTAATTGTTTGATCATTACTGCAGGGCACAGGACTTCCCACTTCATTGGTATGGTGAGGTTCATCCGAAACCCACCACGCGGGCCTACTACGTAAGGTGTTATCGACCACTAGGATAGACGTTTTAACGTGCCACCCAAATCACGGAATCATCTTTGTTTTCAGACAATCAAGGCTCCTATTCCGTTAATTTTGAAATGTGCTAAGAGAGTAATTGTGTCCCAGTTTTAAAATTTTGGCCTCATTCGTTCTCTTTTATGGTAGGAATTTAAATTAGCCATTTTAAATCATTAACATGTAAGTTGTACCGGAATATCTTATTAACGTGAGCTTACATCATATGAGTGCCGCGTTCATCACTTCAAGATGAAAACCCTGAAAGCGCGTCGTAAACTTCATGATCTAAGCTACCTACATACAATTTTAATTCTATTATGTCCACCACTCTGGTGTCTGACATATGCATTCGAGTCCCTAATCGATCTTCAAGGCTTTATCGACTGTTCACTGTGCCTCTGTGCAATAACAATGTGTCATTTTAATAACCCCTTAAACAGAATATGTCGGGAATATAACTCCCTCTCACAAAATGACACCGAGGCTCCTGACATTTATAATAGGCATGATGACTGGGTCCTGAAATCGTAAGAACTATTTCATATTATTACAAATCTGGGTTAAATATAACGATGTCCTTACTCTCAGCTCGAAAACTCATGTTTTATGAATTTTATTAGTCTTCAAAGTTAGATGGGAAAGTCCATTTTTAAAGAACATTAATTGTCAAAAATTTGTTAACAAAAGGATAACACATACAATTTAAAGCAACATTTGCTATGAAACCGTTTTAGTAAGCGCAACATATAATATAGTTGTAGTACAAAATTCACAAACTATGCGTACTAATTACTGATGCGTGACGTCATAACTAGGTAGCCATTTGTATGAAGCGTTTTTGGGAAAGTCCATTAATGTGTTTTAGAATTGGAAAATCTCTGTGGGTTTTAATGTTAACGGAGTAATTTTTTTACCAATGTTTCTATTATTATGCGGTCCTTCGATATAATAACAGAAACAAAAATTGTCATCATGCCTATTCGACTGTCACCAAATGCTCTATGATTAGAATTATAAATTAAATTGTATTATAATTATTAATGTATATTGTTGATCTGTTAGCAGTTATATCTTCTTTTATAACTTAGATTTACACAATTTTCTTTTATTTTATTATGTATAATACTGGTTTAGATATTCATGCTGTATACACATGCTTGTGGTGTTACAGTACTCCCAGAAACCTTAAAACCATATTCAATGTTTGAATTGTATTTACTGTATTGCTGTTTTGTGTATCAAAGAAATATTACAGTTGCAATGTCAAGTAAATTAGTAGAATTTAGGCCCAGTTGATACCAAACTACCAATTCTGAGAATACTCATCATCAGCTCATTAAATGTCCCCACCGAGGGGCACGAGCCTACCCGTATAGGGTGATTAAGCCTTAGTCGTCCATGCTGGCCAAGTGCGGATTGGACGACTTCACACACAACCTTCGAATCACTTCGCAGGTGTGCATGAAGGTTTCCTCACGGTGTTTTCCTTCACCGTTAGAGCATCGGATAACGTACATATATTTTCGAAAATTCGAAAACACATTGGTACGTGTCGGGATTTGAACCTCAGCCCTCCCGGTAGGAAGGCGACAATTCACACCATTGAGCATCCTAATCAAATGTAATCTGTGTTGCAGGTCATCGTAATATTAGTGGCGTCAGGCCTGGCGACAGGCACTTTAGCAGCATTTATTCTTAATAGCGGGGAGGGGCCGGCCAGTGCTGGGAGTGACGTGGCTGGAAGCCTGGTGGACGGTGTCATTGAGCTGGTAGAGGGCGCGCCCCAGGATATAGTAGGATTGGCGCAGCTAGACGCACTAGTGGGCTGACTTAGTTCCGACATTGAAGATGTGAATGTTTGGTACTTAGTTTTATTATAAGTAATAATATTATATTGTACACCAGCTTTTTCCCGCGGTATAAGGTGAGATGCGCGCCGCGCGGTACAACATTGGTTTATTTTTCTGAAATAAATAGTTTTTTTCTAAAGTGATTTTATGTAAAATGTGAGAACATGAATAAATATTTATATTTCTTAAATAAAAGTAGCCTATGTTTTTCCTTATCAAATCAGCTACCTGCCAAAAAAAGTCCCGTCAAAATCTATCCAGCTAAAATTTTTAATTATTATTTTGCCATATGTACCTTATATATGTTCATATGCATGAAGAAAAAAGTGGTGAAGCGTGAGTCGGATTCATCCGTAGGGTTACGCAACAACAAGTAACATAAAATGAAATATTTTTTATTTACTTAGGCACGTACTACAGCTTTATTGGGAGACAATAGTGGTTCACCGTTTATGATGTATAATAAAAATTCAGACCAGAATATATCGTTCAAACTTAATTTCGTTGTTAGATTTAATGGTAATGTACATTATATATATTTTTATAATTAGAGTTATATTAGCTATAGTTTAAAAATTAGAGGGGGGATGTACTCACTTTTTTCATTTTTGGAAGTGTCTCTTGCGCAAATTATTCAATTTATTAAAAATTATATTAGAAACCTCAACATCATTTTTAAGACCTACACATTGATACCCCACACGTGTAGGTACGAAAAAAAATTTGAGTTTCAGTTCAATCTATGGGAAACACAAAATATATTTTTTTTAATTCAAGTTTCTTGTCAAAACTTTATAGCGGTTCACGGAATACATGCAAAACACTTGCAAAATTTGAATAGTGTAGTACTAATAGTTGCGGAGAAAAAAGTGTGTGATATACGGACGGACAGATAGGCAGACTTGACGAATCTATAAGGGTTTTCCGTTCTTTCGTTCGTTCCGTTTTTTCTACGGAACCCTGAAAATGGTAATTTCAATATTACAAACAGACACTGATTTAATCCGTAAGAGAACTAAAGTTACCGACATAGCCCGCCGGATCAGCAAGTTGAAGTGGCAGTGGTGGTCACGTATGTCGCGAACCGATGGCCGTTGGAGCAGACGAGTTCTGGTGTGAGACCGCGTCTCGGCAAGCGTCGCGTAGGACGCCCTCCGGCCCGATGGACCGACGACTTGCGAAAGTCGCTGGTGGAGGCTGGATGAGGAAAGCGGAGGACCGGATATCTGGCGCGAAATGGGGGAGACCTATGTCCAGCAGTGGACTGCGATAGGTTGAATAGGAAACAGACACTTCAATTTTATTTCTATGTAATAGATTAGATTAGTTAAACATTTAAAATTTAATTATCTTCGATAATAGTAAGACCCAATAAGTATTAAGACACTCTTTAAATACCAGAAATAAAAACCAACTAGCTTCAGGACCCCTTTCTTTTTCCTTCCCGGACAGCATAGCTATGAAGAGATGGGCTGTTCCGGACTTCAGACTGCATGGAATACGTCATTTATAGGAAGATATGTAAAGTGGTTTGATATGATACTTCAAAATATGTACTACAGATGCTTAAGGCTAGAAGCAAACAACACCCTAATAAAAAGGTTATGTCACTATTGACGATTATTTAACTAATTAAAAGCTATAAACTGCTCAGTTACTTTAGTGTTTATGAAATATTGTACATTAAAGCAATGCTTTCCTAATGAGCCTTAAGTGTTGAGTTTTCTTTGGTGCTTCTGCTTTATCTAGGAACAAATAAACTAAAGCGCTTTTTCAATCCTCTAAGTTTATTTTTGTTTTCTCTTACTGTGAAGGAAAACATCATGAGGAAACCTGCGCACGCCTGCGAAGAAATTCAAAATTGCATAGGCCTTAATCGTCCACGAGTAAGGCCTATGCACCCTATATGGATAGGTTCGTGCTCCTCGAGAAGGACGTATGAGCTGACGATGATGATATTCAATTATTCTTTTTTTTGAAATGGGTTGTATTTTATTTTGACTAAATTGAATCGTGCAATGGAGCGAGCTATGCTTGGGTCTCTCTTAGGGATAAGATTAGAAATGATTCATCCGTAAGAGAACTGAAGTTGCCGACATAGCCCGCCGGATCAGCAAGTTGAAGTAGCAGTAGGCTGGTCACGTATGTCGCAGAACCGATGGCCGTTGGAGCAGACGAGTTCTGGAGTGGAGACCGCGTCTTGGCTAGCGTAGCGTTGGACGCCCTCCGGGCCGGATGGACCGACGACTTGCGAAAGGTCGCTGGTGGAGGCTGGATGAGAAAAGCGGAGAACCGGGATTTCTTGCGCAAAATGGGGGAGACCTATGTCTAGCAGTGGACGGGGATAGGTTGAAGAGAGAAATTGAATGAATGCATTTTGACTAAGACTATTAAAATTTTATGAGTGGATATTTATAAATAGCGTAAACACTGTTTACGCTATTTATAAATATATAAAAATATACGCTGTTTATAACCTATATATTCAAAGCGTAAAAGCCACAGACATCCGAATATACAATTAGACTGGACAAGCCGCCAAGTTTATGGGCAGTCCCAGTGTCACAATTTCTTTTCGGTTCTTACTTGTGAAAAGTTATTATATTTCTTGGTAAATTTACTGCTTCATTGCAATGATGGCATGTTACAATTGCACAGGATGGCATTTTGGAAAGAAACGGTAATTTCTTCTAATATTCGTGCGTCTTGACTCGTCTCACAGAGCGTAAACTGGCAGCCAGTGTATGCTCGTTGAGCTTACATTTGTCGCACTTAAAAACGCGGCTTGCCCCATCTCCTGTATTGGGAAATCTGTGGTAAAAGCCTTT
This sequence comes from Leucinodes orbonalis, assembly GCA_019425675.1. NCBI lineage: Eukaryota > Metazoa > Arthropoda > Insecta > Lepidoptera > Crambidae > Leucinodes > Leucinodes orbonalis. Next base: position 79,821 of record PQWD01001809.1, on the reverse strand, counting down.
TGTTGTCTTAGTAACGTGACCGTGATTGTAAGGCTATTTATTAAAACATTGGTATTGCAGCTGCACTTTATATAGCAACTGTACAAACTCATATATTAGGTATTGAAACAAAGTATCAATCTATACTAATATATAAAGCTGAAGAGTTTGTTTGTTTGAACGCGCTAATCTCAGGAACTACTGGTTCGATTTGAAAAATTCTTTCAGTGTTAGATAGCTTATTTATCGAGGAAGGCTATAGGCTATATATCATCACGCTACGAGTAACAGAAGCGGAGCAGCAATGAAGAATGTTTCAAAATCGGGGGTATTTTTTCATACTTGGAGCTTCCGCTGCGTACGCTGAGTAAACGGTTAAAGTTTTACAAAAGTCATGAATGAGAGTATTGTTCTCCTTTTAAAGGTCTACAAAAATGTCCGCGACAGCATATGTCTATCTTTTAAGGTTAGCTCAATAATATATATATATATTTTTTGCTAAAAAAAAAATCTGAAATTGTCCCCGAAACCTTTAAAGTTGGAGGGAGGGGAAATCCTATGTATAGTGATAAATGTAAGTACCGTGTTATCCGAATTTAATGCGAGCGAAGCCGCGGGCAAAAGCTAGTACCTAATATGTGAGTATATAATAATGTTGCAGCGCGTATTTCTAAACAAAGCAAGCTGGTATTGCGTCGCAACTGCACTGCCAACATGAAACTGGTAAGCACAGAAATGATTTTAGGTTTTTCTAATTAATATTTACTCACTTTATACACTTTTTGTTGTCATAAACTTTCAAAATCAGGGTAGATGGCGCTGATTCTTTAACGAGTTGTACTTATAATAAGTATCATCTTCATTGTGTGTTGTTCAGATTATTTAGCGCAGGCGCTGTGTGTTTTTCTTTTATTTCTGTTTATGGTTCGTCACTTTATCCAGAACTTCAGTGATATATTTGCTCATACATTAAATTAATACAATTACTGGCTAATATGTGCACTACTGAACAAAGCGCCTTCCCATATAACTTCTACGCGTATCCTTAGCCTTTCCTTAACCAAATCGTCAGGACTTGACGCACAGCATTGCCATGGTGATATTGCTCCGAAAGCCACTACGCGGGCCCAGGACCCTAATATCGCACCTATTCTAGTTTTAATGCTAAATAGTTAATGCTAAGGTCGCTGGTGGAGGCTGGATGAGAAAAGCGGAGGCCTATGTCCAGCAGTGGACTTCGATAGGTTGAAGAGACAGAGAGAGAGTTATATAAACCATTATGTCAACCGACGACCCATTTGGTGTAATCATTAAGATGCCGGCTATTACACCAAGGGTTCTGGGCTAGATCTTCGGGCAGTACAAACATTTGTGAACATGTTCGTATTGGTCACCCAGACCAATACGAACATGTTCACAAAAATGTTTCTATGTATAATATGTATGTATTTGTATTTCAGTATGTTTATCCGTTGTTTAGTACCCATATTACAAGCTAGATGCTTAGTTTGGGATTGCGCTGTGTGAATGTCCGTGGATATTTATTTATTATTTTTTATTTCACTCTCAAACGAACATCAGAAATGTCAAGGACTAATATTGTGTCCCAATTGTACGTATGTTGCTATTACTAAACCTAACATTGCAGCCGACGGCTTAACGTGCCTTCCAAAGCACGGAATCGTCTTTGTTTTCAAAGATCTAGTGGCACTTGCAATGTCTTAACCAACCAAACTGAGATACGACGACCCATTTGGTGTTTCGGTTAAGAGGTCGGCTGCAATACCAAGGGTTCCGGGTTCGATCCCCGGGCAGTACAAACATTTGTGTGCATGAACATGTCTGTTTGTAATGGTCTGGGTGTTTTCTATGTATAATATGTATTTATTTACAAAAAATAAATAAGTATATTTATCTGTTTGTTTATACTCATATACAGGCTTCGCGTTAAGTTGGGGCTAGATGACGCTGTGTGAATGTCAGTGGATATTTATTTATTTAATTTATACCAAATCTTTACAAATACCAATTTTTTGTTACAGATCGTTGTAATATTAGTTCTGGTGTCGGGAGCTTTAGGTGGATTGATTCCTGATGGCGAGGAGGGCGTAGCTAATGCTGCAGGAGTTCTGGGCCACCTTCCTGGAGCCGACGCGGCTGCAGGACTGGTGGGTGGGGTATCACAGCTGGCAGTTGGTGTGCCCCTGTTTGCAGCAGGATTCGTGCAGCTAGGCGCCGCGGCACTGAGCGGACTGAGTTAGTTTCAAAATTGAAGAAAACCGAATGTTTGGTCAACATGAACCTTGGTATAAGTAAACGTTTAACAGGAAAATTTATTATATTCGATAATAGTGCAAACAAAGTATTTTTGACAAGATTTCCTGGCNGACAGCGTAGCTATGAAGAGATGGGCTGTTCCGGACTTCAGACTGCATGGACTACGTCATTTATAGGAAGATATGTAAAGTGGTTTGATATGATACTTCAAAATATGTACTACAGATGCTTAAGGCTAGAAGCAAACAACACCCTAATAAAAAAGGTTATGTCACTATTGACGATTATTTAACTAATTAAAAGCTATAAACTGCTCAGTTACTTTAGTGTTTATGAAATATTGTACATTAAAGCAATGCTTTCCTAATGAGCCTTAAGTGTTGAGTTTTCTTTGGTGCTTCTGCTTTATCTAGGAACAAATAAACTAAAGCGCTTTTTCAATCCTCTAAGTTTATTTTTGTTTTCTCTTACTGTGAAGGAAAACATCATGAGGAAACCTGCGCACGCCTGCGAAGAAATTCAAAATTGCATAGGCCTTAATCGTCCACGACTAAGGCCTATGCACCCTATATGGATAGGTTCGTGCTCCTCGAGAAGGACGTATGAGCTGACGATGATGATATTCAATTATTCTTTTTTTTGAAATGGGTTGTATTTTATTTTGACTAAATTGAATCGTGCAATGGAGCGAGCTATGCTTGGGGTCTCTCTTAGGGATAAGATCAGAAATGATTTCATCCGTAAGATAACTGAAGTTGCCGACATAGCCCGCCGGATCAGCAAGTTGAAGTAGCAGTAGGCTGGTCACGTATGTCGCAGAACCGATGGCCGTTGGAGCAGACGAGTTCTGGAGTGGAGACCGCGTCTTGGCTAGCGTAGCGTTGGACGCCCTCCGGCCGGATGGACCGACGACTTGCGAAAGGTCGCTGGTGGAGGCTGGATGAGAAAAGCGGAGAACCGGGATTTCTTGCGCAAAATGGGGGAGACCTATGTCTAGCAGTGGACGGGGATAGGTTGAAGAGAGAAATAGAATGAATGCATTTTAACATTAAAATTTTATGAGTGGATATTTATAAATAGCGTAAACACTGTTTACGCTATTTATAAATATATAAAAATATACGCTGTTTATAACCTATATATTCAAAGCGTAAAAGCCTTTTGTTGTCTTAGTAACGTGACCGTGATTGTAAGGCTATTTATTAAAACATTGGTATTGCAGCTGCACTTTATATAGCAACTGTACAAACTCATATATTAGGTATTGAAACAAAGTATCAATCTATACTAATATATAAAGCTGAAGAGTTTGTTTGTGTTTGAACGCGCTAATTTCAGGAACTACTGGTTCGATTTGAAAATTCTTTCAGTGTTAGATAGCTTATTTATCGAGGAAGGCTATAGGCTATATATCATCACGCTACGAGTAATAGAAGCGGAGCAGCAATGAAGAATGTTTCAAAATCGGGGGTATTTTTTCATACTTGGAGCTTCCGCTGCGTACGCTGCGTAAACGGTTAAAGTTACACAAAAGTCATGTATGAGAGTATTGTTCTGCTTTTAATGGTCTACAAAAAAGTCCGCGACAGCATATGTCTATCTTTTAAGATTAGCTCACTATAACATATTTTTTGCTAAAAAAAATTCTGAAATTGACCCGGAAACCTTCAAAGTTGGAGGGAGGGGAAATCGTATGTATAGTGATAAATGCAAGTACTGTGTTATCCCGAATTTAATGCGAGCGAAGCCGCGGGCAAAAGCTAGTACTAATATATAAAGCTGAAGAGTTTGTTTGTTTGAACGCGCTAATCTCAGGAACTACTGGTTCGATTTGAAAAATTATTTCAGTGTTAGATAGCTTTTTTATCGAGGAAGGCTATAGGCTATATATCATTACGCTACGAGTAATAGAAGCGGAGCAGCAATGAAGATGTTTCAAAATCGGGGGTATTTATTCATACTTGGAGCTTCCCCTGCGTACGCTGAGTAAACGGTTAAAGTTTTACAAAAGTCATGAATGAGAGTATTGTTCTCCTTTTAAAGGTCTACAAAAATGTCCGCGACAGCATATGTCTATAAAAGATAGCTTTTAAGGTTAGCTCAATAAAACATATTTTTTGCTAAAAAAAATTCTGAAATTGACCCCGAAACCTTTAAAGTTGGAGGGAGGGGAAATCCTATGTATAGTGATAAATGTAAGTACCGTGTTATCCCGAATTTAATGCGAGCGAAGCCGCGGGCAAAAGCTAGTACCTAATATGTGAGTATATAATAATGTTGCAGCGCGTATTTCTAAACAAAGCAAGCTGGTATTGCGTCGCAACTGCACTGCCAACATGAAACTGGTAAGCACAGAAATGATTTTAGGTTTTTCTAATTAATATTTACTCACTTTATACACTTTTTGTTGTCATAAACTTTCAAAATCAGGGTAGATGGCGCTGATTCTTTAACGAGTTGTACTTATAATAAGTATCATCTTCATTGTGTGTTGTTCAGATTATTTAGCGCAGGCGCTGTGTGTTTTTCTTTTATTTCTGTTTATGGTTCGTCACTTTATTCAGAACTTCAGTGATATATTTGCTCATACATTAAATTAATACAATTACTGGCTAATATGTGCACTACTGAACAAAGCGCCTTCCCATATAACTTCTACGCGTATCCTTAGCCTTTCCTTAACCAAATCGTCAGGACTTGACGCACAGCATTGCCATGGTGATATTGCTCCGAAAGCCACTACGCGGGCCCAGGACCCTAATATCGCACCTATTCTAGTTTTAATGTAAATAGTTAATGCTATCGCTGGTGGAGGCTGGATGAGAAAGCGGAGGCCTATGTCCAGCAGTGGACTTCGATAGGTTGAAGAGACAGAGAGAAAGTTATATAAACCATTATGTCAACCGACGACCCATTTGGTGTAATCATTAAGATGCCGGCTATTACACCAAGGGTTCTGGGCTAGATCTTAGGGCAGTACAAACATTTGTGAACATGTTCGTATTGGTCTGGGTGTTTCTATGTATAATATGTGTACAGTATGTTTATCCGTTGTTTAGTACCCATATTACAAGCTAGATGCTTAGTTTGGGACTGCGCTGTGTGAATGTCGTGGATATTTATTTTTATTTTTATTTCACTCTCAACGAACATCAGAAATGTCAAGGACTAATATTGTGTCCCAATTGTACGTATGTTGCTATTACTAAACCTAACATTGCAGCCGACGGCTTAACGTGCCTTCCAAAGCACGGAATCGTCTTTGTTTTCAAAGATCTAGTGGCACTTGCAATGTCTTAACCAACCAAACTGAGATACGACGACCCATTTGGTGTTTCGGTTAAGAGGTCGGCTGCAATACCAAGGGTTCCGGGTTCGATCCCCGGGCAGTACAAACATTTGTGTGCATGAACATGTCTGTTTGTAATGGTCTGGGTGTTTTCTATGTATAATATGTATTTATTTACAAAAAAATAAGTATGTTTATCGTTGTTTAATACTCATAATACAGGCTTCGCGCTTAAGTTGGGGCTAGATGACGCTGTGTGAATGTCAGTGGATATTTATTTATTTAATTTATACCAAATCTTTACAAATACCAATTTTTTGTTACAGATCGTTGTAATATTAGTTCTGGTGTCGGGAGCTTTAGGTGGATTGATTCCTAATGGCGAGGAGGGCGTAGCTAATGCTGCAGGAGGTCTGGGTCACCTTCCTGGAGCCGACGCGGCTGCAGGACTGGTGGGTGGGGTATCACAGCTGGCAGTTGGTGTGCCCCTGTTTGCAGCAGGATTCGTGCAGCTAGGCGCCGCGGCACTGAGCGGACTGAGTTAGTTTCAAAATTGAAGAAAACCGAATGTTTGGTCAACATGAACCTTGGTATAAGTAAACGTTTAACAGGAAATTTTATTATATTCGATAATAAAACAAAGTATTTTTGACAAGGATTTCCTGGCTATGACAAGACATCTAATGGACTGGGAGACGGTCAGTCCAGGCCTACGAAAAGCTTTGTTCATAATTACCCTTTTTGTAAAAGAGTAATTACTGAGTTTCTTGCTGGATTCTTCTCAGTAGGTACTTCAGTTCGAACCTGTTAAATTTGACATTAAGTGTTCTTGTGGATCTAAATAAAAAAAGATACACTTACAATGACTATGTGTACATAAATAAAAATAAAAAAATATTCATGTCTAATTAAGTAATAAAATCAGCTTGTCGGCATTGAAAAATAATATTAAATATTTCACTTTCAGTGTAACGCAGCCTTAACTTGAAGCGCTTAAGTAGTTTCAAGTTCAAGATTTTGAACTAATTTAGTAAGTAGGTAGTGCGTTTCCACTCATCCGATTTTCATACTGAGACCTCTCAAAACTTAGGTATTGAGCGCAAAAGTATTTTCGTTTGAATCGCCTTAATATTGGACCTTATTTCAATTGAAGTAAGCACTACATTTGATATTGCGTAGCACAATTATATTGGTCTTCAGTAGGATCTCACTTTCAAGAAATGTTGCCGAACCTTCTAGAAGTTTAATGACTAATTACTCTTTATATCCATTGATGCAAGGTTGAGCGAAACTGAATAGAGAATTAAACTTGGAGATAAAATATTTACTTACTTAAAATAGAAAATATAATTTTGTTTTTATTTTAAGACAATTCCATACATCAATAATCGCAATTCTTACATAATTGTTATAAATACGTGTTCTTATCGCTTTTTTATTCAGAAAACAATTTTGTTTTCACCACCAGAATTCTAAACAAAATGAAAAAGAAAATGAAAAGTGTTTATTCAGTTTAGGTCCTTACAGAACACTTATGAATGTCAAATGAAGCTACCACTGGTTCGGGAGGTAGTTTTCCACTGAGAGGTAGTTTTAAATAGCACATCAATGGAAACTGTAGCCTAAGTTTAAGAAAAAGAGTTGCAATGACTTTACAGGGTCATACTGAGGTACCTGTATTATGTACACATTGTAAACCAACTTGAGCAATTAGTTATATAACTATGAAAATATCCGTTTATATAGGTTAAAGGCCGAATTTAAACAATAACTAGAAAAAATTACTTACTATTTCCTTTTCATAAAATTAGTTTTCCGTCAATTTTACGTAAGTATAGCAAGGCACTTTCTATAAAGCGTGGCAATGAAAAAATTGGACCGTAACCCAGCATTTCCGCCCAATGCTTATTGGTGGTTGTTAATCACTACTTAACATGGTATTCAGCCTAACGGCTTATCGAAAGGGCTAGCCGTTCCGCCATCAGGCTCTTTCGAGTGGAAACACTACACTAAACAATTCTTTCTCCTGCAGAATAAACTTGTAGTTACTCAAACCCTAAATGACACAATTTCGTACTTTCAAAAAGAAAAAACAAATTCACTTTTATAAAGGATCAGGCTTACAATTTAAACAATTAAACAAAAATATAATGCAATACCATTATGGTAGGTAACAAACATTTTAATATTATAAAACTCATTCAATGTATAGGCTTAAGTTATTTATTAGAGTGAGTAAAAATATTATTGTTATAAATAATAAATCTGTTCCCTGCTGGACGTAGGTCTTCCCAATTTTGCGCCAGATTTCTGGGTCTCAATTTCTTTACCCAACCTCCAAAGTGACCTTTCGTAAGTCATCGGCTTATATAGTTTCATGGGTTTAGTGAATACAGTTTGGAATTGAGTCGAAAATATATAAAATCAAACAATTGCATATTAATATTTGAATTTTTAAATCCACTCACCAGATGCCGCGACGTATTTTTTATCAGAATTACCACAATTCGTTTGAAGAATATTAAATAGAACATGTAAAAAATATACTCTTAAATCAATTATAAGACCCATTTATATTTTAAAAAATCAGCTAAAAATATTTAAGTGAACACTCACCTGTCTTATCAAAGGACGGGCGACGAATAAAAAACTTTTTAGAACGTTATCAAGCATACACTGTATTAAGGGGTTACACTAAGAAGATTAATTAAGTATATGACTTTCATATCGCGAATAATCTGAATAAATATGTATATAATTTTAATATTTAATGTATTCAGGCATTTTTTAAGGTAAGAACTTTCTCGTGATTTGAAGTCCATTTTACAAATCTTCACCTATATATTTTTCTTTTCTATAATTTTACCTATAATTAATCTTTACCTATAATTTTGTATGTCATTAAAGATAATTTTAAATGTATATTACTAAAAGATAAGTACAACATGCTTTTTATTTTATAGTTCTATAACACATATTTTTGTTTAAGTTATTGTTTAAATACACGTCGCCTAACTGATTCTATTTAATGGAAGAGCGGTCTCATCATAGTAAAGGGGTTTAAAAACTTAACAGGATGAGATCCATACTCTGATTTTTTTTTCATTTTTATTGTTTTAAATAAAGAATTGTATTTTGTATAGATAACTATGACGAACCCTGAATAAAAATACAAGTATTTTAATTTGATTAAGATGTAATTTTAGTTTAGCATCTTTGCATTTATCATCATCAGCTCATAACTTCCCATCGCACATGCCTTCCTACGCATGCCGGTTTGGAGTTTGGGCTGTTACCCATCACGCGGGCTCAATGCGGATTGGTGGTTTTGAATAAGTACTATCCTGGGATTGTAGCCACCTGCGACGGCTTAGTCGCTCTCCGAAGTCTGGGATCATTTCTTGTGTTTTATACAATCTGATGTAACGTCTCTATCAAACTGAAATAATAAAATTAATTATAAAATGAACGCAAACTTTAATTGTTTTCCCTAATCGTCTCCTCTGGATTCAAACCCACGACCCGTATCACACAAAATCGGAAACGCTGAGACCAATAGACTAGAAAGGCAGTTTTATATCACACCTTTGCATTATTACTTTTTATTGCTGTAGCCAATGTTATTCTGTATATATATAAGGTAGATACGCCCCGTGCCTCAAAAACGAACCGCCAAAGAGAATACAGTTTGTAGGCTTTTGTTTAGGTAAATGTACGCTCATTCGAAATATGTGTATGTGTGCTGTCGCTGCATTCGGAACACTTTTTTCGATTGTTTTGTGAGAATGTCACGAATCTTTTTACATCATTGGCTGTAGGTACTTTGTATGCTTACACTTTGATTACTCTGTTTGATATAACGTCTACACGTGTTGGCTTTAAGCTGTAAGTTTACACTGTAAATATTTTTTAAAACTTAATTTGTGATAATAGGTTTCCCTTTGTCGACACCTTGGTATGTGTTAAGCACGAATGATGCGCAAAGGAGCAGATGAGTTCTGGAGTGGAGACCGCGTCCGCAAGCGTAGCGTAGGACGCCTTCCGGCACGATGACTTGCGAAGGGTCACTGGTGGAGGCTGGATGAGAAACGCGGAGGACCTGTATTTCTGGCGATAAATGGCGGATATCTATGTCCAGCTGTGGACTGCGATAGGTTCAAAAGAGATAAGGCCTCATCTTGATTCAAAAATCCTCATAATATGTACATTTCAAGAAACAGACTCTAACAATAAGTTCCATTGCTTCACAGTGCGATTTTCGTTACAAATTGTTTCGTACGACTCTTTGGAATATCCATCATTTATGTTCCAAAATTTTTAGGTCATTAGAGGATGTTCGCTTTCCGTTCTGTAGGGATCAAATCGCCGTAAGGCGAAGGAAAACATCAAGGGCAAACTTATGCACGCCTACCAATGATGTAAAAAGTATAGATTTGTGATTTGCTCATAAAACAATCGAAAAAAGCGTTCCGAATGCAGCGACAACATACATACACATATTTCGAATGAGCGTACATTTACCTAAACAAAGATCCTTCAACTGTATTCTCTTTGGCGGTTCGTTTTTGAGGTATGGATGGTGTATCTACCTTTGTATATGCAGAATATCATTGACGCTTACGAAGAAATTTAAAGGATGTACGTGAAGTCACAACCTTTGAATCACTAGCCATTGCACCATAGTGGCTTGTGTGTGCGTGTAAATAAATAGAGCTATACATTTGCGTATGCGATGTCACAGTGAAGCGACGTAACAAATGGGAGGGCTACGGCAGTGCTGACCTCCCGTCAGCGTCTAATCTGCGCCCATCCATCCTGACGCGTCTCGGCGTTGTCAGGGTGGTATTAAGGGCCGTCGGGGCCCTGGTATAATTTGCATATAATTTTTAAAATTTTTTTAAAAGATTTCCATTCTTGTTTATTTTTTTATTCCGACAAACTATCACAATCAGGTGTGACACGAGAAGTACACAAGCAATATATAATTTGATCTGGTAATTTCAAAACATTATATTCCATAATGAAATCAAAGTATCAGGAAATATGTTATTTAATAATATTATTTATTCTTGAGTGTGACTATTTTGCGTGTGTGATATTACAATGAAGCGGCGTCACAAATGAAAGGGCGACGGGAGTACTGACCTCTTGCCAGCGTTTAATCTACGCCCGACTATCGTGACACGATTCGACGTTACCAGGTCGTTAAGGGACGCTGGGGCCTGATAAAATTCGCATTTGTATGTCTTTTTCTCAATATTTTCTTGTAAATCATCTTTAAGGAATACTATACTACTACTACTATATATTTATTTATTTTCTTTCTTAAGACATGTTCTAGTGACATAAGAAGTACACAAGCATATTTTAGTTTTGATTTAGAATAACTTGATTAATTTTTGAGTACCGAGTGTGTGGTAGACTTTTCAAAACGGAGCGGGAAAAGTAAATACAAAGGAGGAAGGATAGTTTGAATTCTCACATTCTTTACTTCACGTGGTTTCACTACGGTTTTCTGGGAGCCCGAAATAATATCACTCCAAGCCGGGCCCAGTCATACCGAAGCATGGTTTTCCTACATTTAAACATATTACTTATGGAGGTAAATATTGTACTATGGATCCTTTGACAAAGAATTACGATAGAGAACCATATGGTCAATGCGTTTATAAGTATAAAAGACTCAGATATAAAATAAAAACTCTATTAAGATACGTCCAACACGCCACTGTCTCGAGAATTTCAGAAAAATATTTATTTATGTGACGTCATATCAAAGAGAGATGACGTCATGATTGAGCTAATTAAATCTCATCCGTCAGCCGCCTTTACGCGAAGCCAGGCAGCATTCAAGGTCTACGTGGAATTTTTGGTTTATTTTTTACTTTTCATCCTTGGGTCTGATTGTAAAAAGTAACGTGATTTAAAAAACTACATTTTTAAATCAATCATTTATAAATAAGGGTTTTCATGATACTCAGACTCTTATCATGAGTTGACGCCTTAGCTTCCCTAAATAAGGACAAGATTGCTGTAAAGCAGTCAGTTACAGCGGCAGTTTGAAGGTAACCAAAGCCTAATTATCTGCACCAAAAGCAATAAAATAAAGGTTATACGGAATTTACTTTAAAAAGTTAAATATAGGTAGATACATCGTAGTATACTTAGTTAGTTTTCTTTTATTTACTCCTGACATTATCTAAACTTTATGTCATATCAAAACATTGAAAAATATAATTTATTGATTATAAACTCGTAACGTTACGTAAACAAGCGATAAACACAACAAAGCCTAACGTGTTAACTAGAATGCAGCCTCAAATTATGACGACCCATTTTCGGTTCGATCACCGGGCAGTCAAACATTTGTGTGCATGAACCAGTCTGTTTGTAATGGTCTGGGTGTTTCTATGTATAATATGTATGTATTTACAAAAAAAAAATTACGTATGTTTATCCCTTGTTACCCATTATTCAGGCTTCACGCTTAACTTGGGGCTAGATGGCGCTGTGTGAATGTCAGTGGATATTTATTATATTACTAGCTTTTGCCCGCGGCTTCGCCCGCGTTAAATTCGGGATGTCAAAATTATTCTGTTTTCGTTACCAGGAAAGTGGAGCCATCCACTTGGTAACGAAAACAGAATAATTTCAACACTGCAACACTACTTCTTCTTCTTTTTCTTATGTAAGGGCTTTAGGGCCGGTTTGCAAAAACTTCAATATGCAAGATTTATACCTATTCTAGGCTATCTACTATCAACATACCAAGTTTCAATAAAATCCGTTCAGCCGTTTAGGCGTAAAAGCGTAACAAACAGACAGATAGACGGACAGAGATACTTTCACATTTATAATATTAGTATGGATTAAACTAAATTCTAAATGTTTGCCTCTGCGATTGAATAATTTATTACTTACATCAGACCGTTTGTCAAATGTTAACTTATGTACGAGTATATAACATTATTTATGATATAATTATTTATACACGTGTATGTAAAATATATATAATAGTATTCTGAATCATAAAACTATATTTAAATAACCAGATAAACAGCGGAACCTAAAAGGTTTCAAGATAAGCCTGTTAGTCATATCTGATTCATTAGCCAACAGTGACAATTTAGATAAAAAGAGTTCCATTGTGTAACAGGTAGGCTGGAAAACTACTGCATACAATAAACTACTTGGTAGTAGACTCGATACTGAGTCGACTAGGTAGGTAGTGCCATATTAGTCTCATGAAATAGAAGCGTCTCTCACTTTTGTTTCGAGATGAGGGCACTGTAGCTAGTAAAATTACCGGGTATAAGATACCTAACATCGGTCGTCTCAGGTGCCGGGCGCAGGGCAGTGTCGGGGGGCCTCCAAAATGATTTAAAAATTAAATAATTTTATAATGTTCTCGAGTGTCGGTGGTGTGGACTGTTGTCATCCGATCTGGAGGGTGCAGGTGCAAACCCCGCTATGAACAAATGTATTTTTGAATTTTCGATATTATATGTACGTTTATCCGATGTACTTACGGTGAAGGACAACATCGTGAGGAAACCTGCGCACGCTAAGAAATTATAAGGTCGTGCGTGAAGTCGGTTAATCCGCATTGGTCTCGCGTGGACGAATAAGGATTATTCAACCTTTTACGGTTAGGCTCGTGCCCCTTGGTAACGTATGATCAGCTGATGATGATAATGATAATGTTCTCATTGAGCACACTTGAACTGCTGCACTGTAAATTATTTGTAGTACAATTCTGTAAAGAAGCACATAACATTTTATGTTTATAGTATGGCAATTTGACGACCCATTTGGTGCAGCGGTTGAGACGTCGGCTGCTACACCAAGTAGCACAAATATTTGTCTGCATGAACATGTCTGTTTGTAATGGTCTGGGTGTTTTCTATGTATAATATGTATGTATTTACAAAAAAAGGATAAGTATGTTTATCCGTTTAGTACCCTTAATACAGGTTTTACGCTTAACTTGGGGCTAGATGGCGTTGTATGAATGTCAGTGGATATTTATTTATTTAAATGAACAAATAATAAGTCATGATTTTTGGGATATTTGAAGTGAGCGATAACCACACCATCCTTGTACACGTAGTTATGATATCATATCGCACGTCTAGAGTGTAAAATGGAAGAACTGAATTTATTTAGATATTTGGAACGCTACTTTTTTAATAAGGTACCGCAAAATATTGTAGAGTTGTCATTATACATTTTTAAAGCTAGAAAAAAAACACCTTTTTAAGAAGGGAACTGCACTATGGAGGAATATCTATGTAATAACGATCCATGGTCTTAAACTGCTCAGCGATTTTAGTGTTTTTTAGTTGTACATTAAATAATTGTTTAAATAAGGCTGTACCGATGAATTTTCTTTGGTGCTACTATCTCAACAGGTCAAACCACTGAAGCATTTTTTTCGAGTATCAAAATATTTTCAATTCGATTCAAAACGTTTATTTCAGGCTGGTGAGCCATTATAAAAAGTTAGTAACAATTTCCTTACAAAACTAATGTTAGTAAATACAATTACATTTTAATTCACTCCATGTGGATAGTCACCCACCTTGAGTAGAGAGGTGACTCCCATCGGCCAATTTGGTGTAGTTCAATGAATCAATGTATGAAGATTCTTGGACTGTAACTACCAGCTATTCAGCTTTATGATATATTGTTACATTAAGTAATTGTTTTAAAAAAGGCGACACTGTTGAGTTTCTTGGGTGCTTCTTCTCAACAGGCCAACTGAAGCGCTTTTTTTCAAAGCATCAAAATTCATATTTTTAGTTTAGTATTTTTAATTGTTTTTATTATATTTTTGTATATTTTTTGACGTTCATAAGTGCTTTTTGTAAGCCTAATTTGAATAAAGAATTTTGAATTTTGTTAGATTTTTTTTAACTTAGTGGACTTGGTGATGTAACCCGACGTACTGGGTACGACGTACATTTTGCAGACGCCACGGGCAGGCTCGTGCCCTCGGTGGGGACGTTTAATGAGCTGATGATGACCACTTTTTAAAGATTTGGTTCCTAAAGGAAGCATGCTAGGGCCACATGAAAAATTTATTAAATTATCTTATATCTCTTTTCCAACTTAACAATATTATGATGCATCGATACAATAGATTAGATTATTGCCAATTGAAAAGCATTAGTTATCAATACACCTAGTCGATCACCTCGAGCGAACGATGTCGCCCGCGAAACCGCCTTACGATATCACCAACGTGACTGCTGAGGAGGCGAAGATTATAAAGAAATGTTTGACAGGTGCTGTGGTTTTGTTGTACAGTGAACAAGTGTCTTTAAAGTCACGTTTTTAGTGTTCAAATTCCATTGAAACAGTTAAAGAAGAAAAAGGAGAAAAGGTCCAGAGCTTACCAACTAGTGGTTTCTTTATTTATTTTTGGCACGGTAACAAAATACAAGCTATTCAGTTGCAATATTGTTTAATTTTCTTATTACTAAGTGGTTTTGCATTTCGATTACAACAAAACAACATTCAAATAAAGTATTTCTAAGTCAAGTGATAAATTTGTGTTTATTATTTTGGAAAAGAGCAAACAATATAACTAAGTATTGCCCGATTACTATTCCAGTTAATTGCTTACCCTAAAGGAAAAACTAGGAAGGACGATCTACGATTAAAGTTTTTGGTAAGGCTTTGTACATATAGCCAGCTGTGGATATGCAGTAGGTATTTGAACTTCCAAATTGTCTTCAGTATATAACACCAAAATCATTTATTTGATGTGTAGATCTACATGGGTAAGTTTCTGAGGATCTAAATAAAGTCCGTATTTTACCTCAGTTACATTTAATGCTGTTGTCACTTTGCTTGTATCGTCGTTAGCGGAATTATTTCAGTATCCGTTAAAATTGTTTTTATTAATATGATATTAATTCATAATAAAATTCAATAGCAAATGTACTCAATAAATTTAAACTAGTAATTTAAAAAAGGTGAATGAGTTTTTTCGTGTTCCTGCAAAGTTAAGGCCTAAAATTTTAGGATCATTTCAGGGTACATAGATAAAATCTTGCTGGTGAAATATCTCTTTGGATTTCTGTGTAGCGTTCATGTTCTCAAGAGATTTTGTCATGTACTTTGACCTTGGTCCTTTTGACCACACAATGTTACATTTGTTGTTATGTATACCTATATATATATGTGTATTTATGTATACACACACACACACACACATATATACATATATATATAGAGATATTCATTATATATATATATATATATAATGAATATCTCTATGTATACTTGTGACCTGTGTAACTCCTTTTTTTTTCTTTTTATAAAATTTCCTATATTGAATTTTTGGTGTGTAATGATAAGTGTAATTTTTGTGTCTATCAATAAATATTTTTTATTTCTTTCTTTCAAGTTCGAACTAGTTCTTGTATTGTACAAAGTCCCTTTTCAAAAGTATCTGTAATAGATTATTTTTGAAGTAGGATATTCTGAGTGTGGATATTGGGTTTAAGGTTTTACTCATTCTATCTGATATGGGCTTTAGCAGTCACTATCCATTTAGATATTTTTTTATGAGTTTTTTTATGAGTCAATATGAAATTATATTTTGCATAGTAAGCAAAATAAACGTTAAATACAAAGATTATTCTTATGGTTAACTGTCATCGGTTGGCCTTAGCCCTTATCTGTGGAGTGTCAATACTAGAAGTTATGACATTTTATATTTTCCATATAAATAAGATTAGTGTCTGTTTGTTTTATTAAAAAAAGTTTTTTAATACATGCATATGAATATATTATATATTATACGGTATTTATTTGGTGTATGCACCATATTAACACCTTAAAAAAATATCTCGGGTAATCTCTGAAACGGTTGGACCGATTTTGATAAGGACAAACTTAGGTTGGACCGATTTTAATAAGCCTCATAAAATGTTTTATCTATTTCTGGAAAAACTTTAATTTTTTGACCCGCGGGTAATCTTTTTATATTTCTTTCTGCATGACCTTAGGTTAACTAGTATAGAATGCCATTCGGCATTAAGTTCGCCATTGTACTGTACTTTGTATTTTATGTGCAATAAAGTTTTTAAATAAATAATCTCGCGGGGCCCAGCTAGTCTTAAATAGTATTAATTGTTAAGTGATTATATTGATTAGCACATACCTTTATCTGTTGCCATATTACGGACTTTGGAATACGATAAGGATTTTGATTTCATATAAACTTTTTTGCTAGATTGCTCTTAATAAATATTTTAAAAACCTTTATCTATATTTTTATAATTTCTAAATTTTTCTTTATATTTTGACTAATATATATATTAGTTAAAATATAAAGAAATATATATGTATACATATTTGTATATAAAGTATTTATTCTATTTTACTGTTTGTTAAACTCTGTATGTATTATGAGTATATATGTATATGTATGTATATATGTGTGTATATGTATGTATGCATATGTGTGTGTATGTATGCAGTATATGTGTGCACACTGTCTACCTCTTAACTTCCTTTTTTTTAGGCCTGTTGGAAGAAATTTCATAATGAAATAAGCAGTGCATTTGCAAAAATATCTCCATGTACCTGTTTTTTATTGTATTGCTGTGTGCATAAATGATTAAATAAAATAAATAATTTCTAAACAACATAAGTCCCTAATGATTTTCATCCTGTCTAATTATGAAAGGCATAATTAATGCAAGAGCGTCGGTGACTAATTGGTGTGGACAGTTGCCTTCCGAGCTAGAGAAAGGGTGCAGTTTTAAACGTTTACTGCAAAAAAACAATATATGTGCCCAATTTTGCTTTCTATACACTTTATCAGGATTAGAGGTAATAGTTACGAAGTATACGTAAAGATTAGATTTAATCAATTATAAATAATCCAAATTACTTGTTAATTGTTTCGCACTTAGCAATCAGAGCCCTGGTGTGCATACTATCATTGACTTAACGCTTATGATAACCATCTACGATTTGGTCATATTTTATTTATCATCATAAGCTCATTGTACGCCCCCACCGAGCGGCACGAGCCTACACGTTTAGGGTATATAGACCTTAGTCGTCTACGCGGGCCCAGTGTGGATTGGACGACCTCATGCACAACCTTTGAATCTCTTTGCAGGCGTGTTTGCAGGCGTGCGTAGGTATCCTCACGATGTTTTCCTATTATTACGTAAGAGAGACGGATAAAGGTAAATATAATGTCGTGAATTCGAAAAGTACGTGGTGGGAATTGAAATTCCCTACCTATGGCAGTCCACTGCTGGACATAGGTCTCCTCCATTTTGCGCCAGATGTCCCGGTCCTCCGCTTTTCTCATCCAGCCTCCACTAGCGACCTTTCGCAAGTCGTCGGTCCTTCGAGCCGGAGGGCGTCCTACACTACGCTTGCCGAAACGCGGTCTCCACTCCAAAACGAGCAATGGAGCGAGCTATGCTCGGGGTCTCTCTTAGGGATAAGATCAGAAATGATTTAATCCGTAAGAGAACTTAAGTTACCGACATAGCCCGCCGGATCAGCAAGTTGAAGTGGCAGTGGGCTAGTCACGTATGTCGCAGAACCGATGGATGCTTATATTCAATTATCACAAATTCTGTTTTCTTGTTTCGAATACAGGTTACACAAAATCCTTCGTGAAATGCGGCAAGCCCGGATATGTGATGCCGGGTGCTTTCCGGAAGCACGCAGAAGCTATCTACAACTTCGCAGTGCGACCTGACGATGTATGGGTCATCACATTTCCTAGATCTGGTGAGGGTATCAAATAATTTTCATGTGTTAAAAAGAGTTATGAACAATATTTGAGTATTGTTTGAATTAGTTCTTACACTTTAGGCACGCTATAGTACATTATAATATACAACTATCATAAAAAACTATTATATTATAAAATAAAATAACGTCTCCTTATAAATAAAAATAAAGCGTTCGTGAGACCATTCTTGTAAAAGAATAATATACCGGAAGAGTTTTATTCCGACTGGAGAATAATATGGCATACTTATTTAGTGTAATACAATGCATTTAGGTAGGTAATTTTTTCCACAAATTTAAATTTACATTTATTGATACATAAAAATAAATAAATATCCACAGACATTCACACAGCGCTATCTAGCCCCAAACTAAGCATTAGCCTGTAATGTCAATATCAACCACGGGTACACATAAATATATATAGTGTTTCTTTGTAAATACATACATATTATGTTGACATGTTCATGCACTCAAATGTTTGTACTGCCCGGGGATCGAACCCGGAACTCTTGGTGTAAGAGCTGACGTCTCAACCATTACAATAGATAGGTCATTCAATATTTATATATTATTAAGTTAATAATTAATTCGTAGTTTATTTATTTCAGGAACAACCTGGATGCAGGAGCTCGTTTGGCTAGTCAATAACGATTTAGATTTCTTGACGGCTAGAGAAATACCCTTATTTAAGCGGTTCCCAATGTTAGAGTAAGTTAATGATGACGGTATTTATAAAAATCATACATTATTGTTTCTATACTATGTGTTCGTTATTTTTCATCAGCCCTAAACTGCTCACTGTGAGGAACAGGTTCTCTATGGCTTTGTTTTGCTGAGTTGGGGCTGTGACCACCATGTAGACCCAAGAGTCTGAGTATGCAGATTGGTGGGTATTAGTAACTACCATCCTAAGATTGTAATCGGGAGCGACAGTTTAACGTGCTTTATGAAGCACGGTATCACCTTCACACTTAAATAATTCAGATAGCATGGAGTAGCTTACGGGTGAAGGAAAACATTAGTGAGGAAACCTGCGCACGCCTACGGAGAAATTCAAAGGTTGTGCGAGAAGTCGGACAATCCGCACTGGGCCCGCATGGACGACTAAGGTCTATACACCCTATACGGTAAGGCTCGTGTCCATTGGTGGGTTCGTATAATCAGCTGATGATGATAATGATGCAGGACTCACATGAAATTTAAGTGGGAGTAGTCCGATCATCTACACGTATGTCACATCACCGATTTTATTTTGTGTACTTGGGAGCAATGAAGTGTTTAATCTATCTATCCATAACCGATAACCGTTGGTTCAGATTAGTACTAGATAACGTTACAACACAAAAAAGTAAATGAAATAATAAATATTATCAACAAGATATCATAGTATCGGTAACCTACTCAGCTAATGCTATTATGACACGATTTTCCATTGTATCGCAGTCAAATGTAAAAGATAGAATGTTCCCAATGTCAGATTACATTCCCACGGAGGGGCACGACCCTATTCGCAATGGATGTATAGGACTAAGTCGCTCCCGCGGGCCCAGTTGACGCAAAACATTTGAATCCCTTCATTTGAATCTACGTCAGATATACCCGTCTACCAATTTCCATATCTAGCCTCCACCAGCAACTTTTCTCAAGTCGACTCTCCCTTTTTTTATCCTTTATAGGCAGACATTTGACCGCCATCTAACCTGATGGTAAGTGATGATGCGGCCGAAGATGGATCATGCCTGCCTAGAAACAGCCTATTACTCTTGCCTTGAGTTGTCGGGGGCGCGGTTGCTCAGAACCCCACTTAAGGGGTAAGAAACTTACCTTTAACGTACAGCATTACAAAGGGGAGATAGAGCCTCAACCTACCACGCAAACCATTGCGGAGTGGTAGGTGTTATCATCATCAGCTTATTGAACGTCCTCACCGAGGGGCACGAGCCTACCCGTAAGGGTGTTTAAGCCTTAGTCGTCTACGCGGGTTCAGTGCGGATTGGCCGACTTCACGCACAATATCTTGACACTCTTCACAGGCGTGCACAGGTAGGATGGCAATAGTCCACACCATTGAGCCACCGACGCTGTTGTGTGGGTGTTAATGTCTACCTTAATAAGATATTATTTGAGAGTCAGAACTGATAGCTAAGTCCCCAAAATAGCAGAGATTTTTCTGGCTTTTAAGCAATTAGACAATACAAACTGCTGTGTTCTACTCATAATGGGCAAAAAAGGAACGAAATGACTTTAACTATGCAATCTTCCCGTGTAACTGGAACCCATCACCCTCGGTTCACGATTTAAACTCAAATTTATATCTACTAGTCCACGGAAGCAGTTCAATAACTAACAATTTATGTTACAGGATAACTACTCAAGTACCAGAAGTGGCATTTGAGCTGATCAAAATCAACTTCATGAATCTTGGAAACTTTCAAGGGTTGAAAGAGGCCGTGAGATGTCCCAGTTGGAAAAGCATAGACAGACTGCAATCTCCACGGTTCATCAAAACCCATTTGCCTCTCTCACTCCTGCCACCCTCACTTTTAAGCACTGCAAAAGTGGTGTACGTAGCAAGAGACCCAAGAGATGTGATTGTCTCTTACTTCTACCTACACAAGATGTGCAGTAAAAACCTTGTCAAACTCAACTTCAAACACTTTTGGGAGGCGTTCCGAAGAGATCTGTGTAAGTGTATTTTCTAGTCAAAATCCATTATATGTTTATTGTTTTTTGATCGTATTGAATTGAAGTTCCGAACTCGTTTTCATCAGTATCATCAGCCTATAAGCTCTGCAGGAAACAGACACACATCCCCACATCTGGAATCTTCCATGGGAAGATTTGGCTGTAATATGGATTATATATATATCTGAAATTAATGATTTGTTTGTTTATTTGTAACCCACAGCGCGGGCCCAGTGTGGATTGGGAAATTTCCAAAGATATAACTAAAACCGTCGGCTTAACATGCCCTCCAAACCACGAAATCATCTTTCTTTTCGGATAATTAGACGATTCAGCCTGCAATGTCATTACCAAACTGGGAATAATCACTTAAAGTGAATTTAACTATATGATTTTCTAAAAAAAAATCTAAGTCAAACGCTCAGTCTTCTAGATCACGTAGGTAGTTTCTTATTTGCAGTTTTGTCGGTTGTTTATGTCAAATTTTGTTTATATTTTTGGATTATTATCACTGACTTTATCATTTCATATCTACCATTTCTGATAATATATCTTTTTATATTAGGTCGTTTATTTTCCTATGCAAGTCGCATAGAAATATTAATTTTATTTAAATTTAATATAATTTTTAGAGTTCTCTGTGCTTTGGCACATTTAATCCATGTTGTTCCTGGCTAAACCCGCACTTAGCCCGACTGAAACCCTAACTTCCGATGGACATACTGTTTGGGAAGGCTTGTACTTTGGTGTGGGACGTTAGGTATTGATTATTTAACATACATATTTTCACATTGCAGTACCTTGGACACCGATAGTGGCCCATACGAACGAAGCGTGGAACCAAAGACACCATCCGAATCTTCATTTTGTTTTTTACGAAGATCTGATAAAGGTTAGTATTCATTTTATATAGGTATATTTTGTTCGATTCTCGAAAGATGATCACTGCATTAGAGTAATTTTAAGAGACGTATTTTAAGTTGTCAGCGTAGAGGAGACAGGGACTCGATAGAGAAGTTATTAAATCATTGATAAAACCTATGAAAAAAGGGGCCAAGGTGTAAGCCCTGTGAGACACCTGACTCGACATGCACAAGTAAAGATTGAAATCCTGTGAGGATGACAATTTGACTTCGATTGTTGAGATAAAATTGTATCCAACGAAGGAGAAGAAGTATTGCGAAAGGACCATTCCGCAAAAGGGACCAGGGGAAATTTTGCGAAGGAGCCGTTTTAAGGCTTTAGAAGTGCGGTGGTTACAATTCGGCGGAGATTCTTGTATTTTTTTGATGCTTGTCATGTATTCAATATTTCATAATTCTATAATCACCTATCATTATATTAAGTTTACATCTAACGCAGAAGTCCGTCATTTGTGGCCATCTTTCGTGAATGGTA
>PQWD01001809.1:42382-53686 GCA_019425675.1 Leucinodes orbonalis | reverse complement strand
ATATGTGCTGTGTTAATGAGGGATATGTGCAGGCAACCATTGGACCCCATTCGATTCGGATCTTGTATTCGGATATAGTGTCTTGTAAGTATTTATTGTTTGTTTGAAACGAAAAAAAAGTGATTTAGTTTAATGGGTAGGATATTATAGGATGATTCGATTTTAAAAAAAAAAAAAGAAGTTGTTATATGATTTGAAAATAGCGATAAGTTGTATCTAGTCTATATAAAAGTTTTCTACATTTCTAATTTTATTGTGCTTGTAATTTGTATCTACATAATGCCTTTATAAAAATATCAATAAGCGGTTGTTTTTGTTTGATATATTATATATATCTGTGATATATTGATTTATTCGATTCGGATACAAATACTGTTTTCAGTTTGATTCGTAGAGAAGTAGATTTCCTTTTGAGTTAAAAAAGAAATAAATACATTTATATAATTGTACTTGCATATCTGCAAGTCAAAGGCCCAGTCAAAGATCAATATTTATTAAGATAAGGACACCTACAAACAACATAAACAAATTTCAATGTTGTTGTTGCATGTATATTAAATGTAACGCCAGTACTATAGAGGGTTTTGATGTTATTTGACAGGTCAATTAGGCAACATTTTCTATGACTTTAGATACATAATAAACGAAATTGATGCACAATCACGAAGAAATGTCAACTAAAAAATGACCGAGCCGCTTGACACATCCGTTGACACATGTTATATTTATGACATAAAATTTTGACCTTAAGGCGTCATCAAAAGGGTACAAAATAAAAAGCACGAGCATACTACAATGACACTATGACATGTAGCGAGCGACGTGATTATGAATGAAAATTTTGACCAGCTGACAGATGGGCAAAATTAATTATTATATATATATTAAATCAACATTAAGACACCATTAAGTTACGATGTGAGATTAATCAACAGACGCACTTTTACCACATTTTTTTATTTCACAAAGGATTCCATGTTTTGGTTATCATAATTTCAGATTTATTTTGATATCCAGTCGACATGGCATTAATTGACTCACGAAATAATATCTACTATTAAATTTAACCTTAAAATTGCTAACTTTGGTCATGGCCAAACACGTTGTTGAAACAATGAAAAACTAAAATTTATACATAGATAGGTATTTGTATACGAGATCACGAGAAGTGTCATGCTGAGTTACGTCCTCGCTATTAA
Source organism: Leucinodes orbonalis (assembly GCA_019425675.1). NCBI lineage: Eukaryota > Metazoa > Arthropoda > Insecta > Lepidoptera > Crambidae > Leucinodes > Leucinodes orbonalis. Next base: position 52,487 of record PQWD01001809.1, on the reverse strand, counting down.
GGAAAAACATTGACTTTAAAGATCGCATATGTAGGGGAAAATAGTCAAATAATTCTTTAATACACCGTGTGACGGGTCTACTGCTAGACTAAACAGAATATTTGTGACCTAACAATACAATACATGTCTTATTACTATTAGTATTAACAAAAAAAAAGTGAGCACATTTGGTGGGCTGATACCTGAACTAAGAGTATCCTGTATCTCAGGTTATCAACCCTCCACCCCATAGTTAAGTCTAAATTTAAAATTTAATGAAACAGAACATATAACGCAATTATATATTCATTGAGATATTGAATAAGTTCAAATATATAGCTTCGATAGTCTTTCCGCCCCGCTTAGCAAAATTGAATAATGAGTTGCAAAAAAAGAGTTTAAAAGGCCGGCAACGCATCTTGTAGCTCCTTGGGTGTTGCAAATATCCATGGGCGGCAGTATTCACTTAAATAGTCGTCACGATATGTATAGTAACTCAAAGTAACGTTATAATAATTTACATATCGAATTATTTTTTTTTTCAATTACCAAAGACATTAAAGTGCGTCAATTGATCATCTAACACAATAACACCATTGTGGTGAAATAACATACAAAATGTATGAAAATGAGTCGTTTTGACGGATTGTGAGTAGTCGGTCTATTGAACCCATAATCCAAAGATTTTACATAGACTATTGACTGCGTTGACATGGTCAAAAGCATATTTTTGTCCACGTGATTGTGACGCATAATTCCTAACTGTTTGTGGTAACCATATATGTATTGTTGGTTAGATCACGGTCTAAGCTATAAATAACCACGGAATCAGTTGTATGTAGAGCTCACTAGGCTTTGTGTTGGATATTAGGTCTAATGATGCATAAAATAGGATACCTTTTTGAATGAAAGGACGTTGATGTAAGATCATCTGATATATGAGTAAGGTCAAACCTTTCTAACACATGACTTTGTCGGACAATTAGGAGATTCAATATGGTCGTAATTAAATTGGGAACATACCTACCAAAAAGTACAGTAAAAACTGATAGTAAATTTTTGTTTTCGCTCCCCGGGATTTCAGAATCTGAAACGAAAAAGACGTAATAAGCATTAGAAAGACAAAAAGAAAGGTATACTCTAAACGGCGGTTCATTGTGCTTAGTTACTTCTTACAACCAATAAATCAATGATTTTCACAATGGAAGACTTGTTAATTAATTGACTTACCTCGTTGAGTTCATTAACAACTAATTTTCGTTACGCGTGATTAATTGCTCGCGAATGGAGACATTACTCAAAAATGCATGCTCATTAAAAAATGTTTTATGTAATTCACAAACTACACCGACATCAAATCGTAACTCGGGTTTAAAATAATAATAGGGTTGATTTCACTATGTAGCAAATATTGATACCAAGGCTGGAGCATTTTACGGCAATAATATTTTCAATACTCTAACAGATGAATAATTTTGTAAAAACTACTGTTCCTTATTTGTATCTTGATAAACTTCCTAATTAATTATTTTTAATTACAATACCATCATGTAGGCCACTACATTCGCTGAACTTATTTTGTTATTAATGATACTGGTTAGCATCACGATAGCAGTAGACTGGAAAATCCTGTTTTTGTACAAGCCCTTGTAGTAAACAATATTTTACGCCGCTCAATATTCCTCATACGATTTTTGTTACTTTCCCAGGTGACCATGACAAAACGAAGAATCTCGACGTGAGCCAGACGCAAGTGTTCTTCTATGACTTCCAGAACAATTTCAATATAACCTATCAAATTGATTCAGCAGCAAACAGCATCACCTCCGCATACAACCTGGACGTTACGAGACGCCTCATATTCTACGTCTCCGGATACAAGTCTCACGTTTACAAGAAAAATCAGGAGCTCATCCGACAAACTTTCAAAGATGTCCCTAACATCTACCTCATTATAGTAGACCATTCCACATACACCCACGGGAAAGGGGGAAGCGTGGATAGCTACGAGAAAGCTGTATCGTACACATACTACCTAGGAACAGCTCTAGGAAAGTTCCTCGTCAATCTGCACGAGAAAGGATTTCCTTCGAAGAATATTCATGCAGTCGGTCACAGTTTAGGTGCACAAATGCTTGCTCATGCCGGCGTGACTTATTACAATATGACGTCGGAGAAAATTTGGCGGATAACAGGATTAGATCCAGCTGGTCCTTGCTTCTCAAATGCCCCTCATAGATGAGCAGCTCCGATCGGGAGTGGCAGAATACGTTGAAGTATATCATTGCAATCGTGGAGGTCTAGGCACCACGGCTGTTCTAGCTGATACAGATTTCTTCTTTAACGGAAAAGGAAAAAACCAGCCTCATTGTAGTGCTGGCTTTTTGCCGGCGTATGGTGAATACGATGCAGCGAAATGCAGCCATAAAGCATGCGTGAGGTACTGGGCGATCAGCGTTAAGCATCCCGGTTGGTATTTGGCCTGGTCTTGTGATAACTATGATGATTTTAAAATGGGCAAGTGTGCCGCGAATGAGGTCACTTTAGCGGGCTACTGGAACCCTGGTAATGCTACTGGGACTTTTTATGTTTCTACTGAGACGTATGGTATCGTATAAATATTTAAATGATTGGATTGTTAACTATGGAGTACAGAAGAAAAGACTGATTTTTGTGTTTTGAAATTACAAATACTTAACCTGTCACTATTGTTAATAAATTTCCTAGGAACCATAAATTAAATTTCACTATAACAATTACGTCATGTATATTTATTATTATGTCATATGTCATATCAGTATGTCAGTGGATATTTATTATTATGATTAACAATGAAGCGTATATAAATTGTTTATATTGCAAGATCTTTCCTTGTATATGACTCTAATATAATTAGAGTAAATACGGTGGTAGACAAGATTATTTTTTTGCCAAGTTCTGAGTAGTTGACGTATCTTCTCTTAACGAATGAGGAATGAGTTCTGAATATAAATCTATTAGTTCTGATTTTATTTAAATATTCATTTCTAGTTCAGGATTCCAGTGCGTTTTGATCAGCCACATGATAAAACGTTCCTCAGACGTGACTTCTATAATATTCCTAATGACAAATGCCAGGAAAACATTCGAGCTTCCATTTTCTTCGGTTGAAATAAAAATGGCTCCCGACACTTAAGCGGTGCGCGTCCCCCGAGATATGGTCCCCAATTCTACTAATCTTAAAATGCGCTAATAGGATCGCTATAATAGTGTCTCAATAGCAACATTTTGTAGTAGACTAGCTTTTGCGCGCGACTTCGTCCGCGTGGAAACTTTAACCATCTACGCATCGTACCCAGCGCAAGTTCTAAGTATGAAAAATATCCCCCAATTTTGAATCATTATTCATTGCTGCTTCGCTTCTATTGCTCGTAGCGTGATGTACGAGTAATATAGCCTTATCCAATAAATAAACTATGTAACACTGAAAAAAAATTTCAAATTGGATCAGTAATTCCTGAGATAAGCGCGTTCAAACAAACAATTTGAAACCATTAACATTCAAGTTGTTCAGGAATGCTAAATTTACAGTTGAATTGTAAGGTGTCGTAAATGGTGTTGTAATGGCAAGCATGCTAGTAGAATTGAAGCCCTGGTATATGGATCACCATAAAGACATCGGGAATAAGAGGGAATGGCGGCAATAACTCATGCGTGACGAACTTCACAGGCTGACAGTGATATAACTTCGGCAGAGATGTGTGCCGGGATCATAATATGGTGTGCACGGAAAAATATTGCGTCCGTAAATTTGAATGTCAGAATCTGTTGTATTACTTGGTGATTGAGGTTGAGAGCGTTGGTGGCTCAATGGTGCGGACTGTTGCTCTCCTACCGGGAGGGCTGAAGTTCAAATCCCGTCACTTACCAATGTATCCAAATTTTCAAAATTATATGTTATCCGACGCTCTGACAGTGAAGGAAAACGTCTTGAGGAAACCTGCACGCGCCTGGGAAGAGATTCGAAGGTTGTGCGTGAAGTGGTCCAAACCGCACTAGGCCCGCGTGGGCGACTAAGGCCTACCATCGGTTCTGCGACATACGTGACCGGCCCACTGCCACTTCAACTTGCTGATCCGGCGGGCTATGTCGATAACTTTAGTTAGCTAACTTTATTTTTTAGTTAGCAAAGCTTTTTTCTATTTATTACAATTAAAAAGTTCACATATTGATACACGTTTATTGTAAACAAATATAAATTTATTGCCATAAATATGCAGCCAACAAGCTTCACAACTCCATGTAGACAATGGCTATCTAACGATACACAAGGGATGAACATAATATATTTGATGTTCCACTGACAATGATGGATGCTAATGATTTTCATTGGTAATTATGCGCCATTTGGATCGCACTATGTTAACAAATCGTAAAACGTAGTAATTAATTTATATATTATTTAATTCATTAATGGTACAAATGTTAGATGAACTCACAAAGATACCTTTATTTGAATGTATTCCGTATAAATACCACAAAGAATCGTTATGGTTATTTCAAATCTTTTATTATTATAGTTAAAAAAAAGGTATTAAAAGTACGTCAGTTGATTTATATAACACTGTTACTTCATAGTTTTGTAACACCATAGAAATCTGTAAATAAATAGCACATACGAATAATACATTTATAAGTCTCTCTTCAACCTATGGCAGTCCACGGCTGGACTAAGTGTCCAATTCTGTGCCAGATTGCCCGGTCCTCACCTTTGTCCAGTCTCCACCAGTGACCTTTTGCAAGTTGTCGTTCCATCAGGCCGCAGGGCGTCCTAAGCTGCGTATGCCAAGACGCGGTCTCCATTTACATACCATACATTTTGCGCAATACGTGACTAGCACATTAAAGTTAATCTGTTACAGTCTTGCTGTTATATTACTTTTTAATATTCAGACATAGGAAGGGGGAAGGTACCTATTGCATGCAGGCTGGCTCCATTGTAAACTAGGCCTTTAAAAGTGATCACAGGCTAAACTGGCATAAACTTCGATTCTCAATCAATTAATATAAGTAATGTTTAACATAACCCGTAGTGAATACTCCAGCCACTGCTACATATAGGTACGTTTGAGTAATCTGATGTCAATAAATAAATAAATTCTAATAAAGGTCATATAATAAAAAATGTGCGAGTCTACAAGGTTTAAAAATACTTTTCAGAATTCAATGAAGGAACAAAATTTCAAAGCATAGTTGAAAACTGGAATCATTCGAATTATTTTAGATTTTTTACTACGTAAATATATTATATAAAGTTATCATAAATATAATATACAATATTATAATAGTAGTACCCACATACTCGTATCATAACTGGCGTACAAATCCGAAGCGCGAGTAAAGGGTTGTACGGGAACGCTTTCACGCATGGCTGGAAGATTAGGGACACCGTAAATCTTACTGTGGCTGGGACAAAACGAAAAAAAATATTCAGTATTTTGTACTGTGTGTACTGTACTGGTATTTCTGGGTATATGAAATTAAATGTATTCATTTGAATAAAATACATAAGTAATAAATATAGCTTAGTTTGATATTATATATTACAAACTAAGCATTTAAGCCTGTTATAAGGTGACTCAACAACTGGTAAACACACTAATATATTTTTTATTGTAAATACATACATATTATACATAGAAACACCCATACCAATACAAACATACATGGTCATGCGCACAAATATTGTACTGCCCAGGGATCGAACCTTTGGTGTAAGAGCCGAGATCTCAACGATTACACCAGATGGGTCGTCAAAATATTTTTCTATTATTTTCAAACTAGGTTAGCAGACAAGTAGGCAGCCCACCCGGTGGTAAGTGGCAACTGTCGCACATAATTCACTACTTGTAGCATTTTAGTTTGATTGTAAATTTGCTAAGTATAGATTTCAATTATAGTAAGGCGATTGATTGATCCTCCAGCCTGAAGATTTTATTTTATTTTTTAAGAGTATAACTGTCATATCTACATTCAGCCCGAATCTTTCTATGATTATCGGTAGCATAACGGTAATGATAGCGTAAGGAATTTACTTTTAGATTTTTATATCGAGCCACTATGGACCTCCGCAATTCAGACATCTCCCTCCTGAACTCGCGCATTTCCGACATGAAAATAGCGAGTTCCTCATCACGTCGGTCCTCTTTAGTGGCACAATCGGTGGAAGGAGGTTCAGGTCAGCCGGCGGAGTGCCACCCGAAGCCAGTCTCCCATCGCCGGGTGTGGATTGGCCATCGGTGTGGAGAGCTCTCGTCAGTGTTAAATTATTGTCACCCTTCCGAACGTTTTTCCTACAATTAGGACAGGACCAATCCTTTACGAGCGGGGTAGCAGCCTGCATTCCAAGGCATGCCTTATGGTATTTAAAATTACATGTCGTACATGCAGCGCCACCTGTCGCTGACATGAATTTACCGCAGGCTGCACAGTTTACCATAGTGATAATAGTACAATCGTACACCGGTAGATGGCACTATAAAAGCAATAAACTTCGACCTGCTATTCGATATCGGCTTGTGCAAATTAAATCGAGCGTCTGCCGATAGATGGCTAGGCCACTTAAAGACACTAGATGGCGTTAAAATTACACTATCTGGAGGTCAGTCCACTAAAACGAGATACACCAGTACCCTCTACAGGAAAAAGTTGAACACCGAGAGCAACTCAAAATACAGGATATCTTGCACCCGCGTGAAGTTAAACAGTTGCAAACACTAGTACAGCACTATTGCTACTCACTAATACAAGTTAATAGGGCCCCAATTGAGTACGACACGGAAAAACAATTAAAACAGCAAGATACGATTCGCAGTGACACAGTGTTAACGACGATCGTGACGTCACTCAATAAAAATATTAATGTATATAAATGTGTATAAAACTCAATCAATATTACTGGTGACAAGTACAAAATTCCCCAACAACAAAAGATGTCGGAAGATTTGTATTTAAATGATGAACGATGACAAATATGATTTACGAATATTTATAATATACCTTAAAGTATTTTCGTATCCTGCTAGACAACTGAATCGCAGTGCTCCTATCCCCACTGGGAGTCCACTCGATTTGCCGCTCCGGTGTTTTCTTGTACCTACGTAAATATTTCACTGCGCTGTTGGCGAATTAAACCTGCCGTGAATCATTAAGCCAGCTTAGAACGTTGACGCGTGATGCAAATACGATTGGGTTGTTAGCCACGACTTTAAATACGACCGCTAATTAATACTGCCTACGGGGTTACTGTTACGGGGTTCGGTTTCCACACTTAGTCCGTGAAGTGAACCATTGTGCGTTTAATACTGCCTCACTGATAAGCAGGTTAAGAGTCAGCCCCAATAGCATCCTAAAGACATTGGTAGACCGACTCACGTCCCCGATGTGGCACTGCTTTATGAGAAGGGTACTCCCAACGGGTAAGTATCCCTTCTTGAAAATAAATTTTAAATTATTATAATGTACTAACAATAATTTTAAGTTAGTACTAACCCATATGGACGTAATAAGTTATCCGAAATAAACGTTTTATTATTTTTTTTATTATTATTATAATAACTTCTAAATGCAGAGGTAGCTTTGCTTAGGAAGTCGTGTCTTTAGGTTTCCGTAGCCAAATGGCAAAAAACGGAACTCTTATGGATTCGTCATGTCTGTCTGTCCGTCCGTCCGTAAGTCACACTCTTTTATCTCCGAAGCTATAAGCACTACACTATTCAATCTTTGTAAAAATATGTATTCTGTGAACCGCTGTAAGGTTATAACAAGAAACATGTAAAAAAATATTTGGGGTTCTCCATACATTGAACTGTAACTCAAGAATTTTATTTTGAACCCACACGTGTGGCCCAATGTAGTTCTTAAAAATGTTATTGAGGTTTCAAATATATTTTTTATTATAAATTGTATAGTTTGCGTGAGAGACATTTCGAAAGTTGAAAAATGTGTGCCAACACGTAACTAATGACGCAATTCCTATAAAAAATTCAAAATATGGGATTGATAAATATAAATAAAGATATGATGTACATTACCATAAAATCTTACAACGAAATTTCGTTTGAACGATATCTAATCAGATGTAATTTTTTTATATGTCATAAACGGTGAACTACTATTTTCTCACAATGAAGATGTATTAGGTGCTCGAGTAAAATAAAAAATATTTTATGTTACTTGACGCTGGCGATTTTTAAAATCATGTTTGTATTTTCGGGCGCAGTGCGGGACCCTATATAGAAGGGTCAATTTATTGTCCAGAAATATTTAACACGTACAGACTGATCCAATGGTTATTCGTGAAGCTTGCCGATACGTACATTACCTGTCTCTCATTATACATACAATTTGATAAATGTAGACACAGATAATGTAGTTTCCGTGTTCACCATACGTGAGTAACTCATCTATCCCGGCAAGCAAGTGGATGCAAACAAGGATGCAGATGCAACCCACTTACTCGTCGGCCTCATTCAATGGGCGTAGAGATCTCGTGTGCAGTATTTACATGCTATATAGATACTGTCCTTTACATGGCTCAATTCTCAATTTTAAATGCACTAATAACTTAAATGAACAATAAACTATTATAGATGCACCATCGCGAAGAAATATCAACCGAAAAATGTCCGAGCCGCATGACACCGTTGGCACATGTTGAATATTTATGACATAAAATAATTTATTTCATTTTCTTACCTTAGTTTCATACAAAGGGGTCTAGCTCTTGAATATGACCTTTGTCCCATTCGATGTCGAGACCCTTGGTCCATAGGCCCTAACGACTATTGGCGCTTTTAACGAATTTCCAAACGCTAGTCACATCACTGGCAGACCGAGATCTGGCAGCTACCTCGTCTTAAGGAATGTGGTTAGCGATTCAAAGGGTAACGATGCAGTACTCTTCGTGAACTCTACCTAAGGGAGTTCTATATTTATTTATTTAATTATAATATATTATTTTAGTTATAATATTTTTTTTTAAGGTTTAAGTTTGTGTTACTGTTAGTAGTGTTGTACATGTAAGTTTAGTTTTACATCTTGACACAACCAATACAATAGACTCCACATCAAATGTCAATTAGCGCTGTACATTGTATGTCAGCATAACGAGACATCCAATATACAATTAGACTGGACAACCGCCCAAGTTTATAAGACAGTTCCCAGTGTACGCAATTCTTTTCAGTTCTTACCTTGATAAGTTATTATATTTCTTCGGTATAATTACTGATCATTGCGATATGGTATGTTACTAATTGCACGGGAGGGCAATTAGGAAAGAAATGTAATCTTCCTATCAATTTCGTGCGTTCTTGATTCTCTCACAGAGCGCGTAACTGGTAGGCAGGTATGCCTCATTGAAGCTTACACTTTTCGCCTTTAAGCGCGGCTGTGCCCGGCATCTCTGTAATTGATGAAATCATGTGTCAGATAACAATCGTCGCATGAAAGTGTAGGAGCGATTTTATTATGAATGAACTTTCGCTCAACTTGACCGGACGCGGCAGAATTTTGACCCGGACAACTTTGAGTGAGATTGTCATTTAGATAGTTCATTGTCTATCTAGGGCTTTAATAAGATAGTTCATGTGCCCGATAGTATAATGTTTTCACTCATACATCTTTCTTAGGACAGGTTTGATTAAATAACACGAATTGACAATACATATATTCAATTCCATTTTGACCATTAATCATCAAGTTGTACTGTAATAACGAATTTACAGTTAGATTGTAGTGTCGTAATTACAAGTAGTTTAGTAGAATTGAAGCCCTGTGTCCAACATTTATACTGCAGCCTTTACGTACAAAGCTGCGTTTGTCAAAGGTATCAATCTTTGGAAATTGAATGTTGAAACCATGTATGTATACGGATTGTATTCTAACTAGTGTTATTTTATCAAGTCGAAAACTAATTAACGTATATTTACTAGTTTTTTATCGATAAACGAAGGTTTTTTTTATTTTACCAAATGTACAGGACAGTCAGGACGCTCACCCTGTGTAAGCGAAACGCCTGCATCATGACAGAGCGACCTTGAAAGAGACAAAACTGATAGATCAGTTGTGTTATTCTAGTTCAACG
>PQWD01001809.1:0-41902 GCA_019425675.1 Leucinodes orbonalis | reverse complement strand
TACATTCACTCTCTATCAAAGTGTTCTATTGTAGCTTGTTAATTTTTTTCATATGTATTGTGTGTTTTTAAAAGATTAAATTTGTAAATGACAAAATGCAATAGTTTAGTCGTGATTAGTTAACATATAATCAACTTACGCAATTTGCATTATGAAGTCAAAATGTAAATTATAATCTATGTTTTCACATAATAATTTTAATGCGGACACTTGGGTAAGCTTGCAACTTGGATAGATGTATGATGAATACTTTAGTAATATGATGTCATTTCTTGCATTTGTATTTCGATTTCCTTAAGATTTACCATTTTTTTGAGTGCACTGTTCAGTTTCAGAATGCTCTCAAAATGTGGAATTGCTAATGGAAATAACAAACAGAATTGAGGATCATAAATATTTTAAGGACAGTTTAACAGCGATTGTAAATGCAATTGTTCCTATATTAATAAAAAATAAGGATGTAGCTGAATCTACACTATTAAGGAATACAATGGTTATTGTTAGAAATATATTAAAATTTGCAAATTTAATTTTGGAAGAAAACGTAAGTCAAAACGCCATTACATCTCTCTCACTCACATGTAACACTTATTTGTTCTACCAATGGTATTAAAAATATTAATCTTTTTTATTACAGGATGGTGAAAATGAGAAATCGTATGAATATTTACTGAAGCATTTAGATGACATTTTCCAAACAAAGAGTTATTCTCCTATAACCACTATTGTTATTGAAGACCTATTGAAATGTTCATCTGTATTAATAAAATATCCTTTATTACGCCGTTACGTTGTAAACACTATGAAAGCGTATGTTAAAAGTGTAACTTCTAACAATATTCCTATTGTAGAGAAAGTTAAAGCTTTAATCAAACAATTAAGTTTCCAATCAAATGATTGTGATAAAAATGGCAGTTCCAGTGATGTCAAATTCGCTGCACCTGACACAAAAGCAAAAAAGTCCAAGAAAAAGGAGTCTACTATTGTAAATACAGTCGTTGAAAATGGCGAAGAATTTGTTGTTGTTAAATCGAACTGGAAATTCAACCCAAGAAAATTAACAGAAAATCAAAAAGAGAAGTTGCAGAGAAAAAGAGAAGATATTCCTGCTTTATATCAAGATCTATCTCAATCTCAAGACGATTTCAAACTTAATACTTGGAAAACTGATTCACAAGATTCATCAACAAATAGCAAATCTGCCACTAATAGCAAATCAGGCACCTCTGATGTCTCTGAAATACTCAAGAATATACCTAGTTCTGATGTTGTACCAAAAATTATAGAAAATATTTTTTCAGATAAAAAAGATGAAGGCAATAAGTTTAAAGACGATAGCACAAGCAAGTTAAAACAAACCAATGTAAAAGATCCCAAATCGCCAAGAATGGCTTTAAAAGATAGGGTTTTTAGAAATGTTCGGAATCTTATAGAAAAATCGAATGTTCATAAAGATTCTAAAGATTTATCTGTAAGTTTAATCAAGATCGATAATAATGTACCTAAAACTCCGGTATCTAAAATCAAAGACAATATCAATTTAGTAAATTCAGCACCATCGAACATAAACGCGGACAGACTTCTCGGTTAAAAAGAAACCTAAAAGTTTGATGACACAGAAATATTTGCTTTGAAAAAATCGCGTCGTTCCTCAAGTATTAGTGATTCACAAGTAGAACCTCGAGAAAACGAAATTGTAATCGAATCAAAAGAGGATACAAATAAATGCACCATACTCTCAACTATTTGCCAGCCTACAGAAAATATTTCTAATCCATCTGAAGTTGATTCAGTGTCTGATGATGTTATTGATAGAAATGATGATGAGCCTTCGAAGATGTCTAATGAAGAAAAAAATGTTGCAAACAATGAGACTTTGAACATTGATGCTGACAATATAGAACCAATGCAGGCATTAAAAACTAACTCATACGATAATGATATACCTTCTGAATGTTCTCCGCCGATAACTTGTAAATTACCTGGTGATTTACCGAGTAATGATGAATTAAGCGATTTTCCTGCTAATGTAATGCCTGAAAAAAGTAACATGGATTCTAATTCAAAAGATAAAGGTAAAGTAACCGTAAGCAGCGATGATCCATTGAAAAGTAACAAAAACGTTGTGACTCCAAGGATAACAAGAAAACAAGAATCATTAAGTCAACGATCTGGAAAAAAGGATAGTTTAAAAAAATCAAGAATAGAAAAAGAATTAGCCATTGATACAGTCGAAGGTCATCCTTTCTTAAAAATTCAAACTGAAAAGAGAATAACACGAAAAAATTTAAATAATTCTTTGAATAATTCAAGACGTAAAAGTTTAACCGTAAAGTTAAGTAATAAATCAAAAGGCGAAACCAAAACGCCAAATAAATCCCAAATAAACGGTTTAAAAAAGAAAGAAAAAGACAATGCCGTTTCGACTGAAAACGTGTCTATAACGATTGATGACAGTCAAGAGCGATCACCTGTTAGCTTAGACAGCCAGCCTTATTCAGAAGATATAATAGAAAGTTCTCAGGATACAACTATTTCTGTAAAGACCTCAAAACAACATGGAAAAAAGCGATCACTGGTATCTACTGATAAAACAACTTTACCTGAAAAGGAATGTAATGAGACGTTTACAGAACTGTACCTAAATGACAAAACAACAGATCTAAATGGTAAAGATGACTCAGAGCTGCCTCAAAATAAAACTGCCACAAGTGACAAAACTGATTTAGAATTGACTGAAAATATGGATACGCAACCAGTAGATAGTAATGTTATTGAAGAGAAAGAAAATTCATCAGATGTTATTATGATTGAGGATGATGATGACCCAATCTTAGTTGGTTCTGAAACTCAGGAAATTGCTGAAGCAGATACCCAGTCGATTGATCCCTCTATTTTTCTACCAGCTTCGTCAATCAACGTTGAAAATAAACCGGAAAACGCTAGCATTGCGATGATTAGTACAACAGATGAGAAAACAGCTTCATCGCCGTTCAAAGACGAAGAACAAAGAAAAAAAGATTTTCTTGACAATACACTAGAAATATCGCCTATAAAAACTATGAGTCCCGTTAGAAATAAAAAGTCTCCGTCACCCGAAACTAGTAGTGATTATGTAGTAATTAAATTATCATCTCCAGTTCAAAGTAATGGTGAACCCTTTGAGAAATGTGATTCACCTGAAATATTTACTGAAGATAAAGTTTCTCCTGACAAACGTGACCTCTCACCGCCTAGAGACGACAATAATGTTAATAACACAAGCCCAAGTTCCTCATTGTCACTAAAGAAGAATAGACCGCAGGTGCGTTCAGGAGGGCGAGCTGCACAAATGTTGGGCCTCTGTGTTCCGGATAGGTTACAAACAATAATGAATTCAGAAAGATCTGAACCTGAAGAACCTAAAAGAAATAGCCCTTCCACTACTCCTGCTAGACGCAATTTGAGAATTTTGTATAATTCTGTGGGTGGAGATAATAGTGAGAATTCGGAAGAGAATGAAGACAGTGAGAACTTTTTAAAATTTAAGAAAACCATGCCTATGCTAGACTGTAGTCCCTCTGGACCAATTTTAAAAAGGAAGTTAGCTGAAATTTCTGACGATGCAACCGTATCTCCAGCAAGTAAAGTGAGTATTATTTGTATAAAAAGTTAAATGTATAAAAAGTGTTGAAGGTTTAAACATGTAATTAATTGGGTGCTGTGTTTTTTACAGAGAAAACGTGTTAGTTTTCATGACCCTCCCGTGTCTACTACTATTTCCGTTCAAAAATACATCGAACCTTGTGGAATAAGATCTCCGCAGAACTCTGCGGTAAAACGCCAAGAAAGACAAAACTTGCGGTCGCAAGCTGTGGTAGTAAAATCACCGAAAAGACTTGATAATGTGTTTAAACTTGTAACTGCTCTTACGAAAACAGTTGAAAGTTTTACTGAGGCAGATCAAACCACAATGGATATAACACAATCTATGTCGCTAGATGAGACACCTGCTGTAGAAATGGTTAAAAATAGTGACTTAAACAATGTCGATTCTATATATCCTGAATTAGTGGATTGCAATGATCCTATTGACAATATAGCTGCTGAGTTATCATCAGCAAGTATGAAAACTATGTTTTTAAAAGAACTTGAAGGAAAAATAAATACTATTGGCGACCTGGCAAAACTGACTGAACTAGAAGTTAATAGACTATGTATCAAGGCGCCTAAAGTGCAAGTTGCAAAAAAAACATTAAGTGATTATAATGCTAATAAAAAGTCGGTTGTAGAAAATGAATCAGTGGACAGTACTTTTGAAGCTTCTGGTGAGAAGCCAATGGAAAGTAAGAAAATACACAGAGATGTTGAAATACAAACACATGTTGCTACATTAAATGATAGTTGTATGCAAACCGCAGATCCACTTTCATGTGCAGTTTTTGTACAAACCGATACGGCAAATGTGGTTCATACTAGTGTGCAAACTAAAGAGTCTGGTGTGAAATCTACGTCAGAGATTATAACTGCTTGTTTAGCAGAGGTAGTTATATTTTTTAATTTCACAATTACAAATAATCCACAAAATTAAGTTGTACTTTTCATATTCATTGAGAACTTTCATAATTTTCAGAGACCTGAGTTTGTTGATAAACTCTGCGAAAGCCTAGAAGAGTCCTCAAAACGTCATATTGCTGACCAATTACCATTTGATGTAATGAGAGAAGTATTCTTCAAACATGTGACACGTGGCAATTCTATAGAAATTCTGTCTCTTATATTAGAAAATAATAGTAAAGCGAATTCTTCACAGGAAGTAGTTAGCTCCGATTTTAAGTTTCTACAAGATTACATGCTTAGAAGATTTAATAATAAGGATCTTATTTTATTCTGTAGTCATTTGTTAGGAAAGATTCATGAAAATGAGACTTAATAAAATATATTGTTTAAATAAATATCGGGCTGTTATGTACTTGAAACTGTTAAGTAATCATTTTGTTTGTGTTTATTTCTTTCGCACTGGAACTAATCTTATGGAATAAAATCTGGCGACATGACACTATAGTTCATTTGCTTTAAATAAAATATTCATAGTTTAAAGCATTTATTTTACTAGATGTAGTATTCATTACCAGTACCTATGTTTTCAAACTTGTACGAAGTATGTCTTCGTGTAATAATTATACATTTGCTCTTATAGTGCCTCATAATTTGTATTGTACAAATTAATTAAATAAATAAATGATGGTAGGTTTATGCATAGTCTTATTATGTTTTTTATTATAGTAAGCACTGTTATTGCCAATTATGCCAATATTTTAACGAATAATGGTGCCTGTTACAGTGTTTGTGTTCCATTACGATTTAAACTCCAATATAGCATTGATGCTATTTTGTTATACATACTCTACAAATATAATTGCTGGAGTCAATGAAAAACAAGTTTTATCAAAACTATTTTTTATTAATACAAAACAGATTATTTACATTATTCAGTCATGATAAAAAACCAAATTGGTCACAATAGTGTTCATTCATAAAACTTATCTCTGTAATATCATTACCAGATTGGTCAATAATTTGATATTAGTATGATTGGTTTAGCTTTTCGGTTAGATGAGAGTGTCCTCATAATAAAGGATTGAAGTAAGGATAGATTGAGAAAGTATACATGGCAGCGAGACATATCACAACTAATATTTACAGTTTCCTAGATACAGGTAATGTTAAAGCTTCTACAAAAAATGGGATCTTTAACTATTTGTTTTTTCACACTTATATATACACATTCCACTAAATTTATACCTTATCTACCCCAAATTGTTTACTATCACACCATTTGTATAATGGAAACTATGTTAGCATTAAATGAAAACATTCTTAAATAAAAATATCAATATAATGAGCGAATGAAACACGACTAAAAGTATTATTGTAGGAACTAGAAGGTTTTTTAAAAAATAAATTATTATATAATTACATTTGTTTCACTTGCTACATACAATATTTAGAAGATGTTGGTAATTATCATGATATTCCTTACTTTTGTATAAAAAATAGCATTGGTGCACTTGATCGTAATAAATATTTTAAATGTATCCCTATATTTGCGATGACTACTCTGTCTGTTGTCTTCGTAACGCTGTCGCTGCCAATTACGATCTAATTCGTGTGCGAATAAATCTAACTCTCCAGATGGTTGAAACTGACTGGCGCTTTGACAGTAGCTTGATCTCTTCCAGCCTTCCTCGTATTTCTTACGACCACTTTCGTCATCCAGTTGGCGGCGTTGTGATTGGTTAGAACTGCTTTCACTCGTGTCTTCCCCAGACGTACCGATCCCAAGGTCTTTATCATCTCCATAGATCTTGTATACTCCATTAGGGTTTATAGTTTTTAAAATTAGTAAATTAATTACTGTTTAACCCATTGAACGCTGGGAATCCGAAATCTAACGTGTCTGGCGACTTATGGCGTCATTGGCGGTCAAAGGGTTAAACTATTACGAGCTTTCACTCATATTCAGTAATGAGGAAATACCTTATTTAAATTAACTGATAGCAAAGACGATGTTCCCTTGACTTGCTAACTTATTATTTAAAGTATAAAAACTTTGGTCCACAAATTGAGCACATTATTTTGAACGTAGCCTTGAAGTTGCCTATTGTCAGGGAAAACGCATTTCTGCAACATAGTCTAAATGTTCGAGATTCTGATGAGAATTAGATCGCCGGGGTGCTTTTGGTCTGTGAAGGTTATGATGGGAGTGTGCCCTCATCACTCTGTAAGTGCCTTCTCTGCGCGGTCCGCGTCGCTAGTCTTACGTGCAGAACCCACCCAGTCATCGTCTCTGGACCTCGGCATAGGAGCTTTCCGATAGTTCTCAAACACGCGTCTGTTGTCTTCGTAACGCTGTCGCTGCCAATTACGATCTAATTCGTGTGCGAATAAATCTAACTCTCCAGATGGTTGAAACTGACTGGCGCTTTGACAGTAGCTTGATCTCTTCCAGCCTTCCTCGTATTTCTTACGACCACTTTCGTCATCCAGTTGGCGGCGTTGTGATTGGTTAGAACTGCTTTCACTCGTGTCTTCCCCAGACGTACCGATCCCAAGGTCTTTATCATCTCCATAGATCTTGTATACTCCATTAGGGTTTATAGTTTTATTAGTAAATTAATAATTACTGTTTAACCCATTGAACGCTGGGAATCCGAAATCTAACGTGTCTGGCGACTTATGGCGTCATTGGCGGTCAAAGGGTTAAACTATTACGAGCTTTCACTCATATTCAGTAATGAGGAAACCTTATTTAAATTAACTGATAGCAAAGACGATGTTCCTTGACTTGCTAACTTATTATCTTAAAGTATAAAAACTTTGGTCACAAATTGAGCACATTATTTTGAACGTAGCCTTGAAGTTGCCTATTGTCAGGGAAAACGCATTTCTGCAACATAGTCTAAATGTTCGAGATTCTGATGAGAATTAGATCGCCGGGTGCTTTTGTCTGTGAAGGTTGATGGGAGTGTGCCCTCATCACTCTGTAAGTGCCTTCTGCGCGGTCCCGCGTCGCTAGTCTTACGTGCAGAACCCACCCAGTCATCGTCTCTGGACCTCGGCATAGGAGCTTTCCGATAGTTCTCAAACACGCGTCTGTTGTCTTCGTAACGCTGTCGCTGCCAATTACGATCTAATTCGTGTGCGAATAAATCTAACTCTCCAGATGGTTGAAACTGACTGGCGCTTTGACAGTAGCTTGATCTCTTCCAGCCTTCCTCGTATTTCTTACGACCACTTTCGTCATCCAGTTGGCGGCGTTGTGATTGGTTAGAACTGCTTTCACTCGTGTCTTCCCCAGACGTACCGATCCCAAGGTCTGTATCATCTCCATAGATCTTGTATACTCCATTAGGGTTTATAGTTTTTAAAATTAGTAAATTAATTACTGTTTAACCCATTGAACGCTGGGAATCCGAAATCTAACGTGTCTGGCGACTTATGGCGTCATTGGCGGTCAAAGGGTTAAACTATTACGAGCTTTCACTCATATTCAGTAATGAGGAAATACCTTATTTAAATTAACTGATAGCAAAGACGATGTTCCCTTGACTTGCTAACTTATTATCTTAAAGTATAAAACTTTGGTCCACAAATTGAGCACATTATTTTGAACGTAGCCTTGAAGTTGCCTATTGTCAGGGAAAACGCATTTCTGCAACATAGTCTAAATGTTCGAGATTCTGATGAGAATTAGATCGCCGGGGTGCTCTTGGTCTGTGAAGGTTGATGGGAGTGTGCCCTCATCACTCTGTAAGTGCCTTCTCTGCGCGGTCCCGCGTCGCTAGTCTTACGTGCAGAACCCACCCAGTCATCGTCTCTGGACCTCGGCATAGGAGCTTTCCGATAGTTCTCAAACACGCGTCTGTTGTCTTCGTAACGCTGTCGCTGCCAATTACGATCTAATTCGTGTGCGAATAAATCTAACTCTCCAGATGTTGAAACTGACTGGCGCTTTGACAGTAGCTTGATCTCTTCCAGCCTTCCTCGTATTTCTTACGACCACTTTCGTCATCCAGTTGGCGGCGTTGTGATTGTTAGAACTGCTTTCACTCGTGTCTTCCCCAGACGTACCGATCCAAGGTCTTTATCATCTCCATAGATCTTGTATACTCCATTAGGGTTTATAGTTTTGCCATTAAATACTTGGTCGTTTAACATAAGTTGGGGATGAGGTAAGCAGTAAGGATGTGGATACATCTTCTCTAATTTTGACATTTTGATATCCTCCTGTTGTTTAGTGCATGATCCTGGCCCGAATAAAGATAGTAAAACTGGCAAGAGAAACAGGCCATGCATTGCTCCAAAAATATCACCATAAATACCATCTTGAAGAATACTGAGAATATGTAGCTGTCTGCTAAAAGAAGTGCTACTACACCAAGGATGGTGCTGAATGATCCTTGTACAATTGGTAGCCCTAAAGAGTATAAGCACTCGCTCACTCGGTCATTAGGAGATTTAGCCTTCGAAGCCATGTAAGCGTAACTATGTGTGCCGTAAAATCGACGGAGAAACCGATACACATGATAAGGTTAATCATAGATATGGAATCAAGATTGATGTCCCACAAAGCCATATAACCAACGACACCAATCTCAATGGATATGATGCTAAAGGCGACCCATAACGAGCATAAAATATTAGGAATAAAGATAAAAGATGTAATCATCATCATAAGTGCTCCGTAGCAGAGATTTTGAATTGAAGTTGGCCTCACAAGCTCGAACTGAAAAAAGAAAGAAATGTAACTTTAGTTCGCAGTCATGGATGTGTGCCGATACTTAGGGTACATTCATAATCTTAGTAATTAATGAGCGTGTTAGAAATATTTTATACCTGATCAAAGAACACAAAGTACGGGTGAAACACAGAAGCGTTTAGTGGCGATTGTGCTACTACATCTCTGAGAACTTTGACCATTTCCTTTTCATGATTTGTCCCGCTAATGTTTATAGCTTGTATCAGGAATCTAGATGCTATAATGCGATCACCAGCTTCGTTAAATTTAACGTCTAACGAAAACGGGTTTGCAGGAAACAGCCATAGCTGAAACAAATGTATCCAAATTAAAAATGCTGTAGCTAAATTGTTGTAATTCCAAATATAAGAACCGCGTAGTTTTTCTTAGGGTTGGAAAAGTCATGAATAAAGTCTTTTATATCCAACACAATGGAAAATCTATTGTTTGTGACGCTTTGAGGCATCTCTGGCTCCAAAGCGTTATGGACTCCTTAAGTAATAGAATCATTTTCTATGTTGGAACAATTGTTGGATGTGACTCAACAATAACCAACTCGTACTTATACATTTGATAAGTAGGTAAGTACTTACTTCTTTAAGATTTGTATGAAATCTGGTTCGTTATCTATGGTCACATTCAAATAATCATTATTTTAGACACGTAGTTAATAAATGTCCGCAACCATGATTCTGTATACAGTGAGTTCGATATGTACGACGTGTTCTCCAATTTTTGCGTTAGAAGTTCCACTTCATCCTGTATTTTTGGGTCCGAATAATTGTAATCACCGCTTATTACCACCTGTAATATTCATAAGTTTTGTTGCTTTAAAATGACAAAAACTTTAAAGTAAAATATTACTGCAATTAAACTAGTTGACTGTTGGGTTTACCTGAATCCTGTAAGGGAATTCTCTGTAGTAAAGATCTTCGCGGTCGAAGAACTCCACAGAGTATGAATCTTCCTTAGAAAGCTTCCTTCTCTCAGGCCTTCGTTTAAGTTCGTAACTCCATACCCAGCACCGGCTAAATATGCTAGAAACACAACGATAACGAGTGCCTTGACTGCTCCGTTGTTGAGTATATCGGCCACTGTAGTCCGGAAAAATGCCATTATACAATGTTCCTTATTATCCAAAGGGTTGTCTGGGTCGGCTGGGTCGATTCCACCGGTGCAGAATATGCGGTACATCCACGACTTTTTTTCTGTAAACAAGTCACACTTTATAGTGTGCCGAGTAAAATCCGAGATACTCTCAAAACAATAACTCTCTAGTTATGTTTTTTAGTGTTTCTAGGGCCTAGATAGTTATCGTTTTATGAGATGATAACGTGATTTATGTACTTATTTACATTTATACCTAATTCCCGATTTTAATATGTAAATATTTACATAGTAAGTACATACAGCACTCAGGTAGGTATATATTAAGGAAGGTACCTACATTCCTAAATATGCAGTTTACAAATTTAGCTTTTCATGTGTTGTACTCTTACCTTTTCTGGCTCTCGATTCCGGTAATACTTTTAACATGGTAATAGTATGTCGATTCTGTTTTTCCCGATATCCTGAGATCGCTACGCACCCGGCGAAAAATGTTAAATGCCAAACAAACGTAAAGCATACTGCTAAACCTAAAAAAGTAAATAATATCTGCAGTTATAATAATAACCAGTAATTAACCGATACCTTTAACTTAATAAAATGTAAATGGTTACGACCAAAAGTTGCGAATGATACAAAATCAAATTACGAATCATAAAAGGGAGAAAACCTTTACCTGAATACTTGCAGAAGATTTGCACTGAGGGAAATGGCGAAAAGATTCCGATAAAGAATGACAACATATCTGTAACCGACGTTATGGTAATAGAGACGGCAGCTTCGGACAACATGACGGCCATTCGTTCTGGTACATCTAGCTTATGCGAAGCTCGTCGCCAGGCTGCTAACATTACAAACGTGTCATCTATACCAATACCTGAAACAAAAGAATATGAATTAGCTTATTGAGGGGCTTATTTCGTTGTCGACATAGGCCAAAGAATATAATCAAGTTGAAGAGGCATTGAGTTGGAAATATTTGTCAATAACCGTTGGGATAAGCGTGTTCTGGAGGGGAGACCGTCGTCTTCTGAGGCAGTGATAACATTAGTAAAACGGCAGGTAGCAGTTGGCAACAAAAAACAAAGGACAGATCTATGTGGCGTGCTATTGGAGAGGCCTATGTTCAGAAGTGAATAGGAGTAGGGCTGATGATAATTTACATGCCGCATTTGTATGAAAGTAGCTTTTTATTATCAGAAAATGGTGTGCAGCTCGTGTCCGGCCGCAATAGACGTTTCTTAACTTTAGTTGTTTAAAAAAAGTTACATCTTTGATTCTGGTTGGTACGGTACCTATATCGTAAAGTAACAATATGCTATAAGTTATTTGGTTAGCCGAAACGTGTTGAATCTAAGAAATATGAGATATTTAAGTTTCTTACCAATCATTAGGAAAGGAGCTGCTAAGTTGATTCCAATGAATGAAATGCCCAAGTAGATAGCACATCCAAACGCTGCGGCAGTCGCCATAACCGCCGATATATTTCCCAGCAGGCCGAGCCATGGCTTGGATCGGACCCAATCAGCCATCATACACGTGACTATAGAGAAGATGCCCATAAGGATGAAGGTGGAACTGAAGAAAGGAATGACGGTGCGAGTATTTTTCTCGAGTTCGTGGTCAAGTGTGCGAGAGCCGAATCTTGCTACCGATATGTGTTTTGAAGCGACCAGTGTCTTCAGCCACGCCGACGGCGTCGAGGAAAGCGTCTTCCATGCTGCACCTCTGCAAATAATGAGTTTTAAATAATTATTTTGTTCTAAATCTAATAATAGCTTTTGTGGCACTAATTATCTGATTTTGTACACAATGTATATGCCATAGTATATAGGTGAAGAGTTTTCTATGCTTGCATTTTCTTGGTGCCACCAAGATAAATCTGTAAAAAATACTTCGTCATTCTTCGCCTATTCATAGCAAAAATCAAGCTTCGGTTACTTTGTTATTGAAGGATTTGAATAGCACCTACATATTTTCCAACATGATTTGCATTCTCTTATTTCTCGATATTTCCTCATACGATTGTAAGCATCATGAACAAAACAGTGCATCTAGTGGCCGTTTACGTTGCGTATAAAATAACTGGAATATAGTTATTTAAGTCATGAAACATGTTGCTAAAATCAGCACAAGAATTGGAACAAGCATGGGACATCAAAATGTAATGCAATGTACAGATAATTAAAATTAGACTGTATACGCACTCGCAACGCTTGTTTGCAGGAAGCGCATTTACAAAATGCTGACACAATTTGTTGTGATAGCAACACTCTATTCGTATTCTCGATTCGGAATATTACGCGTGTTAGTATATTCGCAATCGATTTCTCAAATCGTGTCAAGATCGATGTCATTAGTTAGTTTGATGCTGTTGTTTATACAAAATGAGCTGGTATTAATATTTCTAAGCAAGTGTTTTAAGTTTCTTTTGAATGGAGTAAAATTTTAAATTAACATGATTCAAACAAAGTGACGCACCTATCCCAAATCAGTTGACAAAATCTATATCAAACATAAGTAATATTAAAACGAAAAATTAAAATAGTGTGCTCTCTATTGTATAGAAGTGAACATTTTTAACTCACAGATTTAGGTATCTATTTCTGAATTGCGTGTGTGAGTTAAGTCATTACAACATAGTTATGTAATGGCATTCCAATTTTTGCGGATGCCAGTTATTAGAGATTATAATATTCATGGTTAAGATTGATTATATTAGTTGTAATTATGTGATTCATATTATTACGGATACTGAAGGGCCTTACGTGCATCGTTCTTGCGATACCGCTTATAAGTTCAGTCTACGAACCGGCAAATTCTATTCAATGCTTCATAAAAATTATGGTTTTAACGCCAGGATTCCAGACACAATAGAAAATCTATTTCTTTTGTTGGATATATCCTTCAGCGGCGGTTCAAGGGTTAAAATTTAAGTCCAGTTTGTCAAAAATTTAGCATTTTTTAATTAACACTAGCAGCGCGCCGCGATTTCACTCACACTCACAAACTTTTGCCTTTATAATATTTGTACGAGTATTAGCGTGATGTAGATGAATGGTATGGACGTTTACCAAAAGGAAAGTGGCATCGTCATCCATCGTCAGACACAAGTCACTTCCAAGGAGCGATGAGTATGTTGCCGAAGAAGTTATATGGAAGGGGGAAGAGGAGTTTTGGTCTGTGTAGGTAGGACTGTGCCCTATTAGGGACGTTAATGGGTGATAGAAATGTATAACTTACCGTTGTTGTTGAATCATATTGTCAGTTCTCACGAACCAGACGAGTTGTACTGCAGGTACAGATATTATGACGTCATCTACCACCTTGGAGCCACCGAAGAAGACCGGGAAAGCGTGCGCCTCCCATGTCACAGGGTTGAACATTATAGGAAACGTCAAATTTAGTTCCCCTCGTTCTACCTGTGGGTTGAATAGATTAAGTTTTATACCAGAGTTTTCAGGGTTCCAGCGGGTTAATATCAAAAAGATTTGAAGATTGAAAATGAAAGAATGATTAACGGTATTTTAAAATCATGGATAAAACCCTATCACTTTACCCTTTGCATCTATTGGAATCTGTTATTCGCCTGGCTGTATCTTATAAACGCTACTCGATATTTGAAATATTGCATGTAGGTAAGTATGCGGTAAGTAAAAATAATTAATATATTTCAGGAGAGCTTTCATGCAAAACGTGTCTTTTTGTGTTTATTGATAGCTACCACCATCTTCTTGATTGAACTACAATCCGAGTTCCACTTGGCTGGCATTCTATTTAAATTGTATTTAATGTCGATTTAATAAATGTTCTCAGACATAGGTACGTACGGAGAGTGCTATCTAGACCTAAACGAACAACACAACACAGGCTTGAATTATTTAGCGCTAATCATCATTATCAAATTTTTATATAAAGCATTAGGTATTTATTATACACCCAGACAGACGTTTGTATATCTACTTGCTCAGAGATCGAGTCCGAATTCTTTTGTGTAGGTAGTAGTTGAATCTCATTTACCAAACGAGTCGTTGACTACAGGTAGAGTGTTGATCTGAATTGACCAAGACGACTTTGCCTAATTTTCTCTGTTAAGGCAAGAGTTCATCGTATTTCTTAAATAAATCCTATATGTAATGATAAAATGACTCTACAGTGGTACTCACTATTGCGTGCACCACTATTTTTGTGAATATGTTATTATTCAAATAGCTAGGCAGTACCTAAGTCGATATAAAAATAGCTAGCAAATAAAATACCAATGTTTTTACTCATGGGATTCATTGTAATTGATCATGCCGATCATTATCTTAGTGTAAGTGTGCAGGATAATTAAATAGATTCTAATTAAGTACCAATTGACGTTGATCTTGTACCGTCCATAACCCACAAATTTTTAAACGGCTCAATACGTAAGATATTATCATCGCTGACAAACGTCTTGAATGGTCTATGGAATATTTTGTATAGGTATTGGTTTGATATCGGTATATTAATCATCATCTGTTTGCATTTTTGAAAAACCACAATGGGAGAGCACGCGGGACGGTTCTAAATAAATACTTGTGTTAAACGCAATAACTGTTGAGGTTTGCGGTTTTGGTAGGCACACTAGGCGTGTAATAACCGTGACTAATAAATCAATTGTTTATAAAGGGACAGTGATTCAAGGAGTGACGATTCAACGTCTTGCATTGAACAATGAGTTCGGAAATCAATGCTAAAGTGTTAAGACGGTATTGGCAATGAAATTTATAGAGTTAATTTTCCTCTTTATCGTAGATTGATTTATCAACCGGGACCTTGTAAGCCCGTGTGACAAGGGCACCTACATGGATAACTCAATTTTGGGTTGAAAGCCATCTGCGCTCGCCACTAGTCCGGTGAAGCTGTAAATAGGTACCATTCGCAACCAGCAGCGAAACGTCATTTCGAAAAATAGGGCAATTCAATTTTACATATTTATTCCGGCATTAATTTGACGACCCATTTGGTGTTATGGTTGAGCCTTCGTCGGCTATCACACTAAGAGTTCTAGGTTCGATCCCCGAGCATTATAAACATTTGTGTGCTTGAACATGTCTGTTTGTATTGGTGTGGGTGCTTCTATGAATATGTAATCTATTTCCAAAAGAAAAAATTATATAAGAATGTGAATCAGTTGTATCTATGTATATAAGTATGCTTCAATGTATATACGTATGCTTAGCTAAATATTACTAAATATGTAATAATAATAATAAAAATGGTTTATTGCTCTCATAATAATACATTCATACAATGGTTGGTTTATAACAATATGTATAGTTAATGATGATAGCAAAAGGAAGCACCTCAGCTTGTATATTCATCAATGTTCACACAACACTAGATGGCGCTGTGTGAACATTGATGGATATACATATTTAGTTTTTGGTATAGCTATGATCCGGGCTGAAGGGTGAGATAGGCAATATAACTATTGAGCTAAATTTATATTTTTGAATTTTGAGGCGATATAGGTACCTACTATTTTTTATAAAAACTGACTACTGCTCCTGACCGCAGATGGCCTTTACAGTTTCACCAGGTAATTAGCGAGCGCAAATGGCTCTCAGCCTTAGAACTAACACAACGAGCCTAAGGACGTCCCAGAGTGGGATTCGAACCTCGGCTTAGGGCGTTACGGGGGGCTTGGTAGTATAACATATGTTTGGGGAGAAAAGAGGCCCAGCACGCCCGTTACTCGAATAGAAACTGTGCGAACCTACAGGGACACGCGACGATGGCCCCCGCCTGCGGGGGCGGAATTTCGGTTGTCGGTTTGTACAGTGTTGTAATGTTTTAGCTATTTCGGAAGCCGATGCGACGGCGACCGTGATAGGGTCGTCTGGCCGCTAGCACGTCCCGTGGACGCCGACGTTTACACGCGCGAGGAGGTAGCTACTGCTGTTATCGGCGTTGCGATTTTGAATAGAAATGGGCTTGTTGATATACCAGTAATGAGAATGTTCGTCGGAAAATGTAGAATTGATTACAGCTTTTTTTAGGTACATAACTAAGCATGTCGTTTTAAAACTAGATTATTTTCGCCGTCATAAGAGGTTTTACGAGGATATGTCAAGCTATGTAATTTAAATAATTTAGATGATATGACTAGTTCCGGAGGTCATCATTATCTATGTTCTATAGTCTATGTAATTGATTATTGGGGTTGGTTACTGCACGTAGTCCTTGAAGTGGACCATTCTACGTGTACGTCATCATAATAAACATGACCTAATTACTTACAGAATCATAATCATTATCTGCATGAATGCAAATGCACTGTAATTAAAAGTTATAATATAGGTACCTATTCGATTATAAAATTTGGTTTCAGAGAAAGTTTTGGAGAAAACGAAAGTATTTAAGCGATCCCCATTTTAGTCAAGAGTGTTCCTTTCTGGTTTTACTTGTCAACGTAAATATGTAAATTTATCTGCTCAGCCATCATTTTTATTTAAATGTGACACGGATTTTGTTCGTTGTAGGTGTGCTGGAATCGACAATGCGAATATTGTTGAGAACGAGAAGCCTTGGGGTATGACGCTTTCGCACTTTTGCACATTGTACGCATTTGGAGTTTTTATTGAAACATAACTGTTGCTGCGAAGTTCATTGGACCATCGACAATAACCGTCCGATTACCCAAAACTAATTAAAACGGCTCATAATCTTTTTTGTTAGCCTGAACACGGACTTACGTTTATGTGCTCTTTAGTTATTTTTACTAAAACAGATCGTATAACGGCAGTATTGGTTTAAATTTTAGGAAATCTTTTTTTGTTGATATTTATAAAATTCGTAGTTAAATAAATACTTGAGTAGTTTTACTAATTAGGCATGTTTGGTACATTATAATTTTTGTAACCTATGTACTTAATTATAGGTAAAAGTATATAACATTGAATAGTTTTTAATTTGGACCTAATAGAACGTGCACTATGTGTTTAATCATGTACTTACCTGTACTGAACTATTAAAGAATTACAATATTTTTATTTTTAGTAGATAATGTTATAAATAAGAACCATAAATTGCAAAAGGGAGTTTAAAATCGTAATGTACTTTATCTGAGAACATGACATATTTTTAATATTAATTGGCCAATCGTTTTATTAATCGTATTATTAATCGTTTGTTTAATGTTGAAAATTGACCATATCGGATGAATACCTATTTGTTCTAACTTGAAGGCACCCAAATTGTATCTATTATTTGGGAACTTCATAAGCCTGCCATGTAAATATTCCACAGTTTTTGCAGTGCGAATAATACTTGTAAATTTAGAGGCTTTAAGCACATTGTGTAAATGTTTTCATGTTCCACAAAGATTTTGAGACAGTCAGTGTGAGATTTCTAATGATGATCTTAATTAATTGGTTTCATGTATCGACTGTCCACTTAATAAGCAATAGAAATACACTTTTTTTATAAATTATCTTTGAGCCGTTGGACCAATGACACGAATAATTTCGTAGCTCTCACTAGCTAAGCTAACGAGCCACTTGGAGGTCATCCGCAATAAGTCCAATCGATAAAAAAAAGGACCGACGACGCTTGATATGTCCAGCAATGGACTGAGATTAACTTTGAGGACTAACTTAGTTAAGGATATCAGCTCAATAGAAATTCTCACCTCCGATGATCTTGTCTAGGTTCAATATATCGTTGGTGAAGCACTGTCCCTCCCAGCGCGCGCATTCCTCCCTGTAGGTAAATGTTTCCCCGTCAGGCAACGTGACGGTGGTGTTCTGAACCAGTTCATCAAGCTCCCGGAGCTCCTTCCATATTTCCGTGCGAAGCATGTTCGTGTCATTGTCTTTGGACACGATGATGACGCGGCCGAATCTTCCTGTAATTAAAAAAATGTGCAATTGAAGTAGTTGTGCTAGCAATTAACAGTTTGTGGAAGGGTTGTAATTTTTGATTGTGGATCGTATTTTTTTTAACAAATTTGTTACGTTTCAGTAAATAAAAAGTGCTACCGAGTAGTGAATAAAATCACAATCATCTATGATGCGAGATATAATGCACGACATGCTAAACCGCGACTCTTATATTGAGCAATATTCTATAATTATAAGACCTATATCTTTTGATTGCAAAGTTGGCGGTTTCTAAACCATCATTATCAGGTTAAAAATTAGATAGCTATGGGAAAGTTGGACTATAACGCACCAACTTGTCCCAATGCGGATTCGTAGGTGTTAACGACTACCTAACTAGGAAAATCGCACAAAGTGACGATGTCACCTTGGGATTTGAACCCACAACCTTCAGGGCCCACAGTGATCTAAGCCAAACGCTGTGCCCAATAGAACACGAAGGCAGGTTTTCTTTAAATGTTATGTTAGGAAACAGATCGAGCTATTTTTAATCAAACTTTTGTATTGGATGGGGATCAAACACGGAACTCTGGTGTAATAGATATTTCACAACCAACACGCAATGCCTATGGGTCGTCTTACGACCCGAACTGTGTGAATGGGCTCTTCGTATCATATTTTAAAATGTTTCAAGTGTAATACAACTTATAAATGATAAGCGAAAGCCTAAGCTTAAGGTTTTTTAAACTATCTAATTTAAAGAGTAGTTTAAAAAGTAGGTTGTATGTATTGTGTATAAAATACTTGTACATTTTCTTTACGGCCAAAGGTATGTAAAATTTATGTATTAAAGAGGCTGCAATCGAAACGTTTATACCACATCTCTATTTATAGTCTTAGCTTACATAAGTACAATAAAACACAGTTGACAATTAAACGTCGTAATCATCCATTCGGGCTGGAACGATGACTGATCAATATGCAAGACTTGGCCTATGACTCGCAACGTTGTATTATATGGGCAAGAGTTGCAAAGGTTACAAACAAGTAAACGATTAAGAGTATCTTTGTGGTTAATTCAAACAATGACGATTTAGACTCGGAATGATTTAACTCGATGATGCTTTTGACCCAGTAGGATATGGAATTTCCTTAGTTTGGGACTAGATGGCGCTGTGTGATTGTCGGTGGTATTATGTATGATCTTCTCATATCAGATGGATCATCATCATCAGTTAGTTACGTACGTCCCACCGAAGGGCACGAGATTGCCCTTTTAGGGTATACAGGCTTTAGTCGCTCGACGCAGTCCAAGTGCGGATTTGCCAACTTCATAAACAAAAAACTTTTAATTTCTTCGTAGCCGAGCGCAGGTTTCCTTCACTGTAAGACGTAGGTACATCTAATTTTGAAATTAAAAAGAAGACCAGATGGTTATTAGGACTTATTTATCGCATTTGATTAGAAGTTTAACTTACCTGCCTTGTAATTCTGCCAACATTGAATCTGTGCGAGTAGTTGACTTTAAAGAATTCTTCCACGATCCTCCTTTCTAGCTTGCCTTGACCGCTGACTGGTGAGAACAGGTACTCGGGGTCCATTTCATAGTGCACTCGTTGGTAGCCTGTGATCATTAGCAGAGTGAGCAGGACTGGGATGATAATGAAGTAGCCTGGCTGTCTCCCCACCACCAGGCCGAGTTTGTAGAAGGACCGGTTGAGGACATCATCGACGATTGTAAGTCTGCAACCCATCTGTAACAAAAGAAAGATCGTGTTCTAAAAATATCCTCTAATGGTAAATCGTAATTACAGTAATATTTGCAAGAATATAGATACGTTTATTCTAGGATGGGGGAGTATATAAATGCTGACAAGCGTTTTGTTTTTTTGGATTTCTTCAAATATATCTTAAACATTTTTGCTTTAATATAAAGACGCGCGGCAAAATAAACGCGGTCTCTTTGTTTTGTTGTTAAATTGAACAACTCTGACAAATCGAGTCACACAAGAATATCTAACGTCTTAGAAGCTGTCCTAAGGGGACTGTATCATATAAGGGGATGATATGTTTTGATCAAAATGCTATACGTTTTGTGAAATAAATGAATCTGTGTTGACTTTAATTATAGTGAAGTTTTTAAGATCAAGTAGGTACCTAAATTCATCCTAAAGTATTAGCTGTTCTGTAGAGTTTATTATTGCATGTGGGATTTAATTTTATAATTGTTGTAAATTAATTGACGACGGCGGTTGGTAACCAATATACTCGCATAGAGCGAGTTTTCAAAAGCTGGTTTTAGGACATATGTTGTTAATTAGATCTGTGTTTACTTAAACCAAAGCCCCGACCGGCGATATTAGCTCAGTGATAACTTAAACTAGTTCTTGAATAAATATCTCAGGGCAAACATACAAATATCCTGAGCGCTCAAAAATGTGAACATTTTTGGAATAACTTCATGCAGAATGTAGGCAAATAAAATTATCTTTGTTCGGAAGCAATGTAAAAATGACAAGGATTTGGTTTCGGCAATAAAATATTATAATATTTTTTATGAAAGCATTATTGCCCTTATTGTTGTAAATTTAAATCATTATGTTGAAGGGAATTTGGTTCAGAAACATACACATACACCTTGATCTTCCAAGAAAGTCAGAAAAACGAAATAAATTCTCCGTTTTATATAAGTTAACCACAGTGGCGTGCTCTCCATATATGCAAATAAGCAGTGCATACCGTGCGTCCAGACAACTTGGAAAATTACCAACATATTAAATGATTCCCACTGATTCGCCCATTGTCCTCTACAGATTTGAAACCATAGGCGATCTGCTGTCATTAAATGATTATTTTTTTCTAGGATTTGTGACACTTTTAATTGTTTAGTGACAAAAGATAATTATTATCTTTCAAATTATTTTAAGGGACAAATAGCAAACTCGCTATCTTATTATTTTAAATATTTAGCCAATAATATGGCTATACAGCCTGCTTTTTTTGAGCAGAATAAAAATACTTTAAGGACTTTGGAATTTGTTCCAAATCATTTAAATTAGATAATAAGACAATAGAGGCAAACTCTTGCATATCTAAGACTATGCATTTGACAACAGAGAAGCCAATTAGCAATTATTTAAATGTAGTTCATCAGAACATACAAGGATTCTCTGGCAAAGACCTAGAAGTAGGGTTATTCTTAGAACATAAAAATGTACATGTATTATGTCTTACTGAACACTGGATAAGGCAACATAATTGTTATATTAATATAGATAATTATAAAGTTGGTAGTTTGTTTATGAGAGTGTCTGCTATTAGAGGTGGATCACTTATACTATTACAAGATAATTTAAAATTTAAAGAACGCAAAGATATTGTTGAACACTCTATTGAGCGAACTATTGAACTTTCCTGTATAGAGCTTGAGCAGTTTATTATAGTTTGTGTATATAGACCTCCATCTTCTGATTATAACTTATTTGAGACCACTATGGAGGAAGTTCTAAAAAAGGTTTGTAAATCAACCAAGAAGGTAATTGTATGTGGAGATTTCAACATAAATATTTTAGAATCGTCGCATAACTCTGTCCAGTTTATTAATTTGTTTAAGTCTTTTAATTTAACCTATCAATTCGCTGAGCCTACAAGAGCTACTCCTACTACAGCTACCTGCTTAGATAACATTTTTTGTGAAAATATTATACTTCAAAAAGCAATAATTAATTGCTTACAATCAGACCATAGTGGACAGTGGGCACAATTTGAGCACTGTCATGTCTCTAAAAATATAGATATTGTTTATAGGCCAGTAAATAAGAACCGAATTAATAGATACAAGGCTCTTGTTGACCAAAAAATTTCTCAATTGCATTATAATGTATCAAATATAGACAGTTTATATGAAAACTTATTTAATGTTATCAAAAGTACCTATGATTGTATATTCTTAACAAAATCAATTAAAGTAAATAATTTCAAATCCAAATTCTGTGATTGGGCGACACCAGGCATATATAAAAGTAGAAATATACTTTTTAATTTATATAACTTGAAAGCTACATCTTCGGATCCAATATTTATTGCCTTTGTTAGAAATTATTCAAAAATTTTTAAAAAAGTTTGTCACACAGCCAAGTCGATCTATTTGCGTAACAAAATAATAGGTTCTGGTAATAAAATTAAAGCCACTTGGAATATTATTAAAAGAAACATGTAAGAATAAGAGTCGCGATAATAATTTCTCCATTAAAATTAACGATAATATTGTTAGCGCGGATCTCGAAGTAGCTAGTGTATTTGAAAATTATTTTACCAATATTCCAATTGAAACAACCAGCACTTTAAATTCAAGCTCTTCCATTGCTGGCTCTCTTTTGACATCTAGTGTTTCTGAATGCAAAAAAATTTTAGCTTTAAGCACATAACTCCAGACACAATAACCAAAACTTTCAAGGAATTAAATATTAAAAAACAGAAGATCTATGGGGTATTTCTACTCATATCATAAAAGTAATTATTGATAGTATTGCACCCCATCTAGCATTGATATTTAATACTTGTGTAGATAAAGGTCTCTTTCCAAATTTAATGAAATACAGTAAATTAATACCATTATTTAAATCCGGTGATAAAAGTGATCCATCTAACTTTAGGCCCATATCTATTTTACCTGCATTAAGTAAAATATTTGAGAAAATTATATTCAATCAGTTGCTTTCACATTTTAACGTTAACAAATTATTACATGAGAAACAGTTTGGCTTCAAAAAATAAAAATACTACTGATGCTGGGATTGCACTTATTAAGCATATTTTTGATGCCTGGGAGGACAAACATGATGCAATAGGAGTTTTTTGCGATTTGTCTAAAGCTTTTGACTGCGTCGACCATAAAACACTTTTATTAAAGTTGAGACATTACGGTGTATCAGAATGCTCATTGAGTCTTGTAGAATCTTACCTCTCTGAAAGAGTTCAAAAAGTCTGTATTAATGGCACAAAGTCGCATGGTGCCCTTTTGCGCATGGGAGTACCCCAGGGTTCAATTTTAGGCCCTCTATTATTTCTAATATATATAAATGACCTCCCTTACTATTGTAAAAGTCTTTCGGATATAGTTCTATTTGCTGATGATACGTCATTGATTTTTAATGTTAACAGACGTAAGGCGACTTTTGACGATGTAAATAGAGCTCTGTCTCAAGTAATGCATTGG
The DNA here is from genome assembly GCA_019425675.1 of Leucinodes orbonalis. Taxonomy (NCBI): domain Eukaryota; kingdom Metazoa; phylum Arthropoda; class Insecta; order Lepidoptera; family Crambidae; genus Leucinodes; species Leucinodes orbonalis. Next base: position 18,447 of record PQWD01001809.1, on the reverse strand, counting down.
TTTACTGCTAATAATCTTTTACTTAATGCAAAAAAAACTAAATGTATAAAATTCACTATGCCCAATGTAAGGCAGGTCGAGACCAACATAACTGAATAATGATCAAGTGGAACTTGTAAACTCCACTGCATTTCTTGGTATAACTTTAGATTCAAAGTTACAATGGGGGCCTCACATTGAATCACTGGCTGGTAGACTTAGCTCGGCAGCTTATGCTGTTAGGAAGATAAGGCTTTTGACAGATGTAGAAACAGCAAGATTGGTTTATTTCAGTTATTTTCATAGTGTCATGTCATATGGTCTACTGTTGTGGGGTTCAGCTGCCGACATTAATACAATATTTGTACTACAAAAAAGAGCTATTCGTTTTATCTACAACCTTAGACCCCGTGACTCTCTTAAGGAACTTTTTAAAGAAATAAATATAATGACTGTAGCATCACAATATATTTATGAAAATTTAATTTACGTCCGTAAATACTATCATACCTTTAAAAAAAATTGTGACTCACACAATTTTAATACTAGGAATAGAAACAAACTTGCTGTTCCGGACTTGAGACTACATAAAGTAGGTAAATTTTATAGGAAGATGTATAAAGTTTTTCAATAAGGTACCGCAAAATATTGTCGAGTTACCTTTACACATGTTTAAAGCTAGAATAAAAAACCACCTTTCTAAAAAAGGGTACTACACTATTGACGAATATTTATGTGATAAAAATCCTTGGTCTTAAATTGCTCAGCTATTTCAGTGTTTATGATATATTGTTACATTAAGTAATTGTTTTTAAAAAAGGCTACACTGTTGAGTTTTCTTGGTGCTTCTTTCTCAACAGGCCAATCCACTGAAGCGCTTTTTTTCAAAGCATCAAAATTCATATTTTTAGTTTAGTATTTTAATGTTTTTTATTATATTTTTGTATATTTTTTGACGTTCATAAGTGCTTTTTGTAAGCCTAATTTGAAATAAATGTTTTTGACTTTGACTTTGACTCGCTTTGCACACCCTACTCATAATTTATGTGCATGCCACAGGTTGACCACTTGGGTCGGACGACTGAAATTTATTTTCTTATGATAGTGGTGTATGTAAAATAAATTTCAGTGGCTAAAGCTACGGGAATCAATATGATGTAGACAGACGGAAATGTTGCCAATATGTACGTTTAAATTCAATCCATTTACTTAGTGTTTCATGCAGCGACGCCTGAAATACGGTCTACAGCAAAAAGCTCGTGCGTTTTTTTTTGTTAAAACGACTGATGTATCCATTTCTCTATAGATTTCCATGAAGAAAAAACTTTCATATTGATTTTCCGCACAATATTTTTAATTGCATTGCGTTACGTTCCATACTATTGCAATTAGCATCGTTCGCAACTTGTTCGCATGTTAGCTGCTGTTAAAATACTGGTCATTACAATTAGCACTTTAAAACTATATATACATAAGGTGCTTGTGTATTTACAATATTTGTATGAAATGCTAATAAGCTACTACGTAGAGTTAATTTTATAGGCAATAAATCGATTGGCACGCTATTAAATCAAAGGCCATCATATGAGGTATTTATTTTTTTCTATTTTCATAGTAACGGTGTTTGTGACCTGATTAAAATCATTTTGGCTGAATGTATAACTTTATATTCAAATGATAATATTCAGAAAATTTAATATCTAGGATTTTTGAAAATTTACTGTACCCATACAGATTAATGCCGCTACATTGTGACCAAATAACTTACTTTTTTTTAAAAAGAAAGGTATTCTTCTCATTCTCTGATCTTGATTTGAGGTATGAGTATGTATTAAACATAATATCTCACCTGATGGTAAATCGCGCCCTTATGCTTTAACTGCTATACCAGAGGGCATAGAAATGCGTTGCGATTCCCTTCTATAAATGGAAAAACGGTCTTTTTTTATGAATGACAAGTCGTATTGCCCGCTGGGGTTTCTTTTTTTTGTTTATTAACTCTGTTTTTTTAATATAAATTTTACGTGCCTACATTTGCGAGAATTCTTGTCACCAATAAATGTTTTTATACAAAACGATACATTGACGGGTTGACACTAATTTGTTATTGAAGGTGAAAACCTGGTGCTGATTCACAAAAAGTGAAATTTTCTTGCTACGAGAAGTTTGTTAAGTCACGATGCAACATTTATTCGTAATCATTTGTTCTAAAGTTTTTGTCAATCAATTCTATTTAGACTCAAAGCTAAAGTTGTTTCATGAATAAGCTATTTTGAAATTTAAATGTATTTTCATAACCTAACTGACATGAATAAATGATATTATAAAAAATATATTATTATGTTGATACGAAAAAGTAAATCAATTTGAAATATTTGTATTCACGGATCCGGTAATGTATTTATAGTTTTTTTTTTTCACTTTTGGTTACATGATCTTATGAATTTTTATATCTTAATGATCAATGTTACTGTTTCTGTGTAGCCAGTTTCATAGAAAGTAGGGACCTTCATTTAACTAATTAACTTATAACATTAGGAAGAAACAGTACTTGAAAATTAGCTTAAAATTAAGTATTAAATTAAGCTTCGACGTTTTTCCTTAAATCTTAAGTGCCGACAGCGGCATTTGCATTGGAAAACGAGATAAGCTGCGATTCTGTATGGCAGGATCAGCGTGGGTCTCCTTGACCGGCCTTTCACAACAGACCTAATTTGTAGCAGGTGTAAATATGGCCCACGACCACTAGGTTTGAAACAACAACTAAATAGTAAACAAGTAACTGCTTGCCAACAAAATTATTGACGTGCATTTAAGTTATACAATTACTGGCCATTTCAAACGAAAATAGCTTTTAAAACTTTGTGGAAAATATGGTTAGCAAAACTATTGAACATTCAATAGACTAACTTTTTCTGATAAATTAGTAATCCTAAAATGGTAAAATTCTTAGACTAGAAGCCAAAGCTTGTAGTCCCTTTACAGTTCGATGACCGAAAAAATATAGTGATCTTTTTCCTTTAAAGTGTATGCCATATATTTGTAAATAGAAAAGATTCAATGTATTGATAACCAATGAGTATCAAAACAGTTGAGGTTTAGAAAAAAAATATATAAATCAATTTGCGAACAATATAACTGCGTATCCCAATTATAATTATGTTTAAATAGTAACGGAAGTGGGTCGCAAAGTTCTCGTGCGAGTAACTGTACCAATTCGACAGTGAAAGGTGAATCAAAGATTTGCATAATACGTGAACTCTGACGCTTCTAGGAAGTTCTAATCTTAACTTATTTGGGCTAAATCTGAAACTTTCAATATAATTATATAAAACGAACGCATAGTAAACGAACAAACATTATTACTCTGATTTCTTTTGTGGGCTACACACGCATACTTGTGTTCCTAGAATTTGGAAGCGTTATATGAGGCTCATAAATACGGTGACAGAAGAGAAGTCTTTTATAAATAATTAAAAAATAAGTATGTAGTGACTATAAAAATACCTACCTAATTATTTCATTATTAAAAAATTCAGTGCCAACCTACGTTGATATGCGTACAAACAAGAGATTTCTAAGTTTGGCTTGTTTTAATACTGTAAATATATAAATTACAATAAATTAGGTACCTAAACCTTAAACGGCCTATGCTAAATAAAATGAACCTGCTTTAAGACATAGTATTGAAATAACACAGGATTTGCGTTATATTCTATTATTTTGAAAAATGACGATTTCGTATGAATATATAAATATGGAGTAGCTAATAGCAACAACACAGTGCTTGATTAACGCTTCGAAAGCTTGGGTAAAAATAATGTTTTTAATTAAGGCACTTATTTATTTAAACTATGCATACTGAACTCTAACCAATGTCACCTTCTGGTAGTGCATTTTGACAAATAATTGCATGACATCTCTTGCAAGCAGTGACGTGCAGAGAGATTATGAGTAGGGTATGCAAAGTGACTGATACTTATCACAAAAACAATATATAAGTAACATTTTTGTCAAAGTGAGCGTTATTGATCACAGCCGATCGCCTATAGTTTTAAATCTGTAGGGTAAAATGGGCGAATAAGTGCAAATAATTTAATATGGAGGCGATTTTACGGGTTGTCTGGCACAGGGTATGTACTGCTTATTTGCATATATGGAGTGCACGCCACTATTTGCAAGCTACCTAAACACAGTATCGGCGTACATGCAGTAGTTACGGCTGTTGTAGTTCATAAATGAATCGGTAACCAGGTGTTCCTGTTTCTCGGCTAATGAGTCACGGTGCGAACTGTCCTAGAGTCTTCTTACATAACATTCCAGACTGCACGCGGCTCTAGAAAGTAAACATGGCCGGTCAATGCCATTTACGAATGCTTGGCGTGACGTGCGATCCGTTGTCACGTATAATTGAGAATTTGCGGAAGGTCGATCAACTTTACGCGGTGAACGAAAGTCGAAAACACTTATTTCATTGATACGTGATTTCCCTAGTTATGGCAATCATGGTTTCAGTCACAGATTTCCCAATACAGGAGATGGGCAAGCCGCGTCTAAAGTGCGACAACTGTAAGCTCAACGAGCATACACTGGCTACCAGTTTACGCTCTGTGAGACGATTCAAGACGCACGAATATTAGAAGAAATTACCGTTTTTTTTCAAAATGCCATCCTGTGCAATTGAAACATGCCATCATCGCAATGAATCAGTAAATTTACCAAGAAATATAATAACTTTTCACAGGTAAGAACCGAAAAGAAATTGCGACACTGCGACTGCCTATAAACTTGGCGGCTTGTCCAGTCTAATGTATATTCTGATGTCTGTGGTTTCAGTATTGCCGGTTGTTAATAACTACTATATTTATTTTATCTATGCTTCTAACAATCTCACTTAGCATACCTAGCTGTCATGTTAAACAATTTATAGCCGAAGTTGTCTTCGAGTGGAAGGTGCTGATTTTTTAAATTGCTAGGCGACTAAAAGACTTTAAAAATCATCACACACACCTGAACGATGGTTGCAATATGAACCAAAATACTCGGTGGAAATTTGTGGTCGTAAGTGCCTATGAACTTTTGGACGACTTCATAACTGTAAAATACGGCTTCGGCTTCTTCGGCTTCCAATGCTTAATTCAAGCTTATAGGATAAATTGTAAATACCATATGAATAATTGTAATCATGTTATAATGATTCAGCTACTAAAGGGCTATGACGTAGATTTTAAGTTTTTGACAATTAATAGCTTAAGATAAAAATTTACAGTATATAGATTTTAGATAGCGGTAGTGTGCACTCATGAAATAATTCCTAATGACATAAAATCAAGGTACAGAGTCAAACATAGGCAGATAATTGTTATTTGGTTTAAGTTATATTTTGTAATTTAAATAATAAATATCTCAATCCATGAATAGCGTTAAAGGAAATTCCGAAATCTTTCAATAACGCTTGAGTTATTGGGAAGGCATTACCAGCTGCATCTTCATGGCTGAAATGATGATAACCTCGTATATATTTTCTTTCTGTGTGGAGAAAATACCTGTGTTACATAAAAGTGATTTCGTAACTTACATGAGCTGAGTCAGATTATTTAATTTTAAGGCTGACTCCTACGCGATTTACAAAATTGAATAATCTTGTTTTATAATGAGATGCATTTTCCTTGTTTTATCCGCCGACGATGTTAGGTACACAAACACTGCATTAGGTCATTCAATTACTTGAAATTCCATAAAAGGAAATTTATCGTGTACCTTTCTAAGAATTACGAGTACTTATAAATATAAAGGACATCTAATAATTCAGTCAACGTTTTAATTCGCAAAGAAACACTGTAATAATATTTTATATCTTTAAATAATTAAACATTGACTGCTATTAGTCCATCATTTAAATAAAAATATCACTTGATATATAGGGCCACATCCAATAACAAAACATTTTTGAGATATTATTGATTGAAGTAATGTTAATGCCATAACAAAATACATAGTTTTAAGTTTATTATCTTAAACCAAAGCGCCGGATCTCTCAGCTTCTAAGATAATATGATGAATTTCTAAAACCAAAAGTTTTCCTTCTTAAAACTTTGTTTAAGTTCACTGGTTTTATAAGAAAACCGTAATTTTGCATTCCTCATTATTGTATTAATAAGTGCGTAACTATAAGTTTATGAATTACAAAATGAAATTAAACCTTGATTTCGACTATAGCAATCCTAATGGTACGTGTAGTAATTGTTTAAACTTAGAGTAAGTTGACATTTCCTTGAACTGCATATTACTATGGTGCAATTATATTTGTTGTAATTATCTTAAGACACCGCTGGTTTATTTTTTTCTAAGCAAAACTTCATAATTACTGACTTTTTCGATGCCCGGGCAGTACAAACATTTGTGTGCATGAAGATGTCTGTGTGTGTAGTATGTGTGTATTTACAAAAAGGTATATAATTATGTTTATCCGTTATTTAGTACCCACAGGCTTGTGTAAATGTCAGTTGATATTCATCATCAGCTCATTAAACGTCTCCACCGAGTGGCACGAGCCGTGTTTAGGCCTTAGTCGTCCACGCGGGCCTAGTGCGGGTTGGATGACTTCACGCACAACCTTTGAATCTCTTCGCAGGCGTGCGCAGGTTTCCTCACGATGTTTCCTTCACCGTAAGAGCGTCGGATAACGTACATAATTTCGAAAATTCGAATACACATAAGTACGTTGCGGGATTTCAACCACAGTGGATATTTATAATTCATCATTGGATATCGCTACGAGGGAATATCACAATTTTTTTCACACATGATCTGTGATTTAAATTGTTTGATAATGTTATAATATAATGAATGAATTTAATGATAATGTTATTGAAATAAAATTGTTAGTAAAATAGGTCATCATATTAAATAATTAATTGAAACTTTACCTTTTCACTTGAATTATTTTGAAAAAAATAACAAAGTTATGTGACCCAAGGGAAATCGACCTTCAATTGGTTTCTTAAATCTCAGATAACAATCAGGCTAATTTAAAATTTGATTACACAACTTATCACTGGTATGAACTTTACACCACAAGAATTCACTTACAACTAAAACAATATTTAAAATGACCTGACCGAACTTAATAGGCTCACTCATCATTACCAGTGGTAGTTAAGTAACTGCTTTAAGTCTTGCTATTAAATATAATCACCAATTGCATTATATTGTGTGATAATAGATTTGCCTTCGCTAAAAATAGGTACATATATTATTAACGTAGCTAAGATTGATTTGAAGAGAAAATGATTTTTATAATTTCAATTACGACGTAATTCTTAGATATTTGGAATTAAATAAAAATAAAATACACTCAGTACTACATGAAATGGGTCAGGATCACTGTAGGTATCTAAAGAGACATGCACCAACACATTTATAACGGTAGACACCGAAACTGCTGCTTTCGTGATCTTCCGATTCGCGCCTCGCGATGCTGGAACGACCTGCTCCTCCGTTGCGTGACCTTAAAACAAAGCAACTTTCAAGGAAAAGGTCAAAAGTACTTCTTAGATGCTCAAAAAATCAAACCACCAACCTTTTGTTTATCTCAGTAGCGGTCGGGGCGAGTCACCACAGCATCGCAGAGGCTTAAGAGTTGCACTATATTGTATGTTTGTATCCCTCCCATTTAATCGCATACTTGAAAGGCTGGCCACTGTTAGTCTTTTTCGTAAACATGTTTTTAGATTAATGGATACAATTATTACAATTATTAAACAATTTTACAATTACAATTACATTATTACAATTATTAAAATTGTGAGCAACAGTTAATGTTTTCTTGTTTCTGAATTCATGGCTTTTGGCGAGTTCCAATTAAACAGACAAAGTAAAATGTTATGTCAAACTTATACAAAGGGGAACTGTCAATTTGACAGTTCGAACTGTTTAAAAGCGTTCGCTACACCGCTTTAGTCTGTTTTTTTTTATTTTTATTTTGATATTTATAGTCGCATTTTAATAAGTATATTTATTAATATATATATATATATATATATGTATATATAATTTTGTTCGATTTATTATTATTCTATTTATTTCTTGGACGTTCATCTCGGAAGTCTCGTCAGAATAACAGTGTTGCTGCAGCTTGCGGTTGCAAGCCTTATCTGAGGCGGACCTTTTGACCGTATCATTTGTCTTTTTCCTATCGTTCTGTGTTTGTATTGTTTCAAATTGTTCTCTTTGTTTGTTCTCTGTTACGTACTACTTTTTTGTGTAATTTGTTATGTACGGTCATAAATGATTTTCTTTCTTTCTTCTTTCTTTCTTTCAAAATTTTTGTGAGTTAATTACTAACATAGGCGGCTATCTGGTCAGCAGATTGAGCATTAAAGTGTGGCTATGTTAAAACAAAAAGGTTTGTTTAAATCAAATACTGTGGGTTCTGGCAGACCAAACTCAATGTTTAGATTGTCAATGCGAATTAAATCTAAGTCTATGACTGTGAACAAATCAGAACCAAAAGAAAATGTACTGTCAGATGCCTGCTTCCGGTATTTAACGATCTTATCGGGTGCAGATTGAGATAAAACCTTGCTTAACTGATCAAGATTGTTATGGAGTCTGTTCCAAACTTTTAAGCTTTTAGCCGTAAAACCTTCGAGGTATGAAATTTTCAGAATTGGAAGTTGTTGGAGTTGATGCGCCCTGATATAAATTCTGCATAGTAGAGGAGCATAAATGGACCTAGTAATTAATGTGAGAGAATAATGGTACGACATTTTACATCCAAAACAGGCGTTTATTGTCAGTGAATGTATTAAACTTTATAGATTCATTCTGTCGATAAAATTTATTGACATTCATAGTCCAGCAAAACATTTACTCACGTCAATTGATAACTATAATTTAGGTTAATTGTATTAGCCACGAGTTAACTTAAAACAAACACGGACTCCCGCAGAAGGTACAAGATTTATAATTACACTGGAGTTGCTTGTAATTACACAGTAAATAACACATAATTTTTTTAATACATTCTAATAACATTGTGCAATTTTGCATTGCATGTTTTGGAGGTCGAGACAGCGGTGGCAATGGCATCTATGTTACAAAAGTCGTAAAGGGACTGTTTAATGGGGTCTTTAACACAAAATTTATTTTTAGTACGACAATGAAGTACTTGCAATCGAAAACTGCTTGCAAGGGCTCAATGGCGCAATGTGTAATGATGACCCTTAGATGTAAAGATTTGTAGTAAGAAGTTGATGATTCTATTAACATTGAACATATCGTCATTTCAGTAGTGTGTTCTGTGTTTGGGTATATACAACTTTTGTGATTTTATGACTATGCAAATTCTTATACTTACCTTCTTTTGCAGATAGTCCATTAGGTAGTGTTTCCTAAAAATATTACTATGCTGCAATAAACCACCAGTGTGAGTAATTATCCTATTCCAATACCTCTCCATATTAACTAAATAAACCCTCGTTTAATTTTGAAAGTATACGTGATGTATACTTTAAAAATTAAAAAACAGTTGCCGTTTCCTTAGAAAAAATATAGATACTTTTAAATATAATTCTGATGTAAGAAAAGCTTAACAGTCATGTTATAAGAAAAGGTAATTAGATTCCTAATAAAAATCCTTTAATGTGAAAAAAAACCTATAATTTCCAAAAAAACACTTTAAAATAACCTTTTCATAAGTGTAACCTGAAAGTAAAAATGGCAGTTCAAAATGATTTTATAATCTTTAAGGTGATTCTAAAAGATAACAAAAGTAACCTTCTGGCAACGCTGAATGTAGATGAATTTGTTGACAGTTGACAAAAACAAAGTTATCGAGATAATTAGGCTACCAAAGGTCTATTACACATTCACCCATAGATACGTAAGCGTAGCGCGCTAATTCTAAATCTATGCATTCACCACGGTATTGTCACAAAGCCCACAGCTGGTCGCATACCTTTTGTCTCTGATCTTGACGCCTGGGTGGCTATCTTTTGCTATGTAGTAGGATGTACCCGAAGAAAATAATGTTGCTGAACTAAGATTTATAATTAACCGAAGCTTAAAGATAAGTAAGTGATCCCTATTTTAAGCACCTTCGTGAGTATTGTGTTTGGTTTCTTAATACAAGTATAAATTTAAAGATTAACTGCTTTGATGTTTTTTTGCTTGACTGTTAGAAATTAGAAACAATAAAGATTGTCCATTGTAAAGTAGTAGTAATCAGTGTTAATGTTTCAGATGCATGTTTAGTGTAAATACATACGTGTAGATAGTTGTTGCTAAAACTTTCGTAATTCAGCATTGTGGAACCGTTGAGGTTAGGACTTTAACGTTAAATTAAATAAGAATGAGATAAACATAAATATTACTAATCATCAAGCATTTTTATTGCAACCGTGGCCTTGCATTAGACAAATGTATCTAATTTTAAAAATAAATATTAATATTTATTCATACATTAACGATATTACTTTCCAGCCCAAACTATGGTCATTTAGCTATAACGAAGCATTGTCCGCGATATTACATTACCTTTAACAGTCGTGACCGCAAGCCACTAGAGAATTGGTAGGATATACACATATATTTGCCATTGTTTTGAGCGTAAATAATATTAACGTATACTTAAAACTACCATATGTGATCGCATAAAATAAGCAATTGGAAAAAGAAAAACTCAGATTCGTAGTCGTATTTCTGTATGCGCTAAAAGTAAAGGCCTCGGTCTGCAGTGGGTCGTTGAAGGATGTATAGCTCTTCAATTTAAGGATACAAGTACCAGACGTGAACGTAGCAGCCTCGGATACTCCAAAAAGAGTTGAAAGTATATAGTGATTTTAGGAATGGTTGGTTAAAATGACAAATAGATTTCAATAAACTTAAAATACAATAGTGGATCGTTTACATTAAAATTGTAGGTATGATATAGAGTTTATAGGTTACCTGACATTTAACCATTAATATGATAATTTATTTTTTTATATGTTTGGTACTGTGAATAACAAATCATTAAGCAGATTAATGTCGACTTATTCTGCCCAAATATGCATCTTAAAGACGCGCAAGTACAAGTACATTTTCATATAGCGAATAAGCCTTCCCAGAAGTTTCGAAGATTACCATCTAGGTAAATATTGAATGAACGTTGTTTTTTAAGTAAGAGTTAAAAAGGTAAGTAGGATATACATTTTTTATGTCAATAATATAGCACTGTAATAAAATATAAAAACATAAATATTTTTTTTACTTATTTATGTTCTTACTTTTATGCATTGCTAAAAGGAAGTAACTTAGATTTTATAAGTATGATTATTTGAGATGATATATTATATTAGTACTATAATATTAGAACACACATACACACACCTGGTGTGATTATGAACTATAAGTTTATTAACTTTGTATAATGTTTTCATTTATGCAGTGTTGACGATCTATCAATAGTTGAACTAGCGATAGTTGACCTCGAAATCATCTATACTATCGATATGCCTATCGATAATATCGATAGCTTAGTTTAGCGCAATAGTATTGATACACTGCAATACTATCGATAGTATCGTAGCTCAATAAAGAAATGATTATCGATAGTATCGATAGTTGGTGTAGATTAAAAAGTAATCAGGGATCCTTTCCTCGTTTCACTATTAAAATTTTGATATCTGTAGAAAAAGAAACCAAGAGAAGCTAAGAGCTAACCGCCGGCAATTGGTAACCATCACCAAGCTAAGTGTCATTTCGTGAAATTACACCAACTATCGATACTATCGATAGTAATAGAGTAGAATAGTAGTAGATAGTAATTTACAAATATTATTGGTAGTATTGCTGTGCACCAATACTATTGACCTAATTAAGTTATCGATAGTATAGATAATATCGAAAGGCCGATCGACTCTATTGCTTTTGCCCAACTATCTAAGACTATCGATAGTCGAATATCACAACAGTGTTTATGTGTTATCTTAATTTTAGCGTCAGTTCACCATGGTGTTATGAAGTGTCGGGGTCTGGTGACCTGTGAATTGCTTAGCTTAGGCACCAGTTTCGCACAAATAATATGTGAATCTGCTATTGGAATTGATTACAATTCGAAAAGTATGGAACATTTATTAAGATGCTAGTATAATACGTTTGTTGTGAGAAAATAAACACTATTATTAAATTATATTAGACCTTTCAGTAAATAGTTAATTAAGAACAAAAAGATCAATATATTTACTAATAGGACTCTTGCCACTTATTTTTTGTTGGTTTAATTTTTCTTAAGGACAATTTCGGTCAAGGTCCCCAAAATTATAACCATTTTTTATTACAAAAGCTTCAATGTAACATCAGGAAGGCAATAAAAAGCAAAATTTATCCTCAAGCCTGATTTTGAGGCATGAACATTTCTGATCCCAAAAAATTACACATTAATGTTCTGTATGTTATTTTATGATTTTATTTTATCTTAAACCGAGGTCGTCAAAAACGATTTTTTGCACTGTAGAGACCGGACTATATGTATTACGTGACGGCGCGGGAAGGTCGCTCGTGTAAGAAACATTTCTATAAAAATCACTAAAACAATTGATATATACCTTTTTTTAGTGGTTTATTACTGTTTTACACGCAATGTAATTTTGTTATAATAGTATTGTTGATAGAAACGCAGCTTAATAATCCTCAACTTTCATCTAGTATGGTATTTCACAACATTAAAAAAGAACATTTATGAAAAATAAAACAAATTTAGTAAATAATAAAGGTCCCTATACTCCGTTTTGACAACAAACTTTGCATTTACATAAATACAATAAGTTTAATAAAACGAAACTCGTTGGAAAAAGTAATCAGGGCTGCTTTCCTCGTTTCACTATTTATATTTGATATCTGACAAGAAGCAGAAAAAGAATCCAAGAGAAGCCAAGACCTAACCGCCTGCAATTTGTAACAACCACCAAACTATGTGTCATTTCGTGATATAATTTTTACTATCTATACCAAAACTATTTTACTCTTTCGGCCTCCCCAGTAAAAAAATGTACGTATGTAGAAACTCCACATAAAATTCATCGTATACTTACAATTAACCTCAGTCAAACAATGGCACCTATTACTTTTCAACAAGGCAAAAGGCCACAAAAATCTTCCTAATACGCAGCATAACAATGAGGACCGATTAGTCAAACGGAAGAGACACGAGGAAAGCCCAGCACTCGCAGCCTCGGACCAACCTCGTTCAGTTTCGCCTCGATGTACCAATGACCTGCCCTTGAACAAGGCCTTATAAGACTATTCTAGCAGATAACAAACAATCCTGCTTGGGAGTGGGACGAGGCGCTACTTAATAATTAAATAATACTTGTGGGTCTAAAAGATAAAGTTCTTTAAAGTTTTAAGATAGAATTACAGTAGACGTACCATCTGATATTAAGAATTACTCGTACTATCATGTTTAGTCCAAAATTAAAAAGTAAAACAATATCAATTAAATTTAAATTTTTATTAAATAAATAAACTTTTGCTATGTTGGTTCGGTAGTACCTAACTTCAAAAAACATTTACTAAAAATTTAAAAAAAAAACAGATTAAATGACATCGGTTTGAAAGGTAGGTAGTATTGGTAATATAGCATAGATATTGATAATTGCATCTTCAGAAACGCAACATACTTAAAATAGTGGAGGAGTCCTAAGTCGTATGGAATTCGTCGGAGGATTTTTTAAGTATATTTGTTAATTATAACTTAATTTACTTTCAAGTTAAAGCATTTATCGTGAAGTGATATCCTTTTAACCTCTAAATGAGTTACTTATGAGCAAAGACATTACAGTATTTTAAGCAGCATACCTTTAAGTCATTAATATTGCCTGAGACACAAAGTTCACTGACAGGGAAGGACATACTGACGCAATTCTGAAAGTAAAGCCTAACAAGTGGTATTCTATCTTCATTTCAAAATATTCATTTACGACGCGATCGACGAGTATAAATTTTATAATTCAGAAAAACAAATAATTGTCTCTTTTTTGCTGCTGTTTTACTAAATCAAGTTTTAATAAGTTTGCATATTTTAAATATTATATGCGATCCATTAGTGTAGCAATTTGGGTACCTACCTACTCATGGAGAATTCATGACAAATATAATTATTTTTTTACTTCATTCTAAAATGTTCTTTTGTAGACATCATAATATTGGTTATGCTGCCCTGAAAAGAAATCTGGCATTTTTTTCATCCTTAATTAATTAATCCCTTCACCTTTCGACACCTTAATGCGTCACAAACTATAGATTTCTATTGTGTTTGGAATCCTGGAGGTCAAAGAAAATGCACCTCATAGAAACATGAAACATAACAGCTGTCTATATTATATTTTACAAAAATATTATTCTTTTGAATTTGTGTCTATTGTATACAAAAATCACATAACACTGGCGTATACTTTTTAAACTTGCAGTTTTCTATTTAGATAACTGTTTATTGAAAGTTGGAAAGGCATTGCATGAATCGTTATACAAAATACAAGCATTTTATTTTTTTTGATTGCGAGGCGTCATCGTTCATGTCGTGCACGTGCGCCGCTTTCTACGTTAACGAGATCGATTGCTATTGTGATGTACAATAATTTTATTATTTGACAGACAGTTAAAATTGCCATGGATTATTCAATATAACCGTGGATAATCCACTACTACGAAAGCAACGTCTGTTACCTACGTCCACGCTTTAACCACCTATTGCAGTAATTTCATTATTCAATTTCTGACAAAATGGAATACTTTATCTCATTTATAATATTGCGTTGTTGTTTAAAATTTAAGACTTTTTCTTTACTGGCAGTAATAAAAAAAATCTTGCAGTTTGCAGTTTTATAAAGCTTGTATATAACAATAAACGAACATAAGTCATAATTATTATTAAGTGTTAGTTTGTGAACATGATATAATGAACATAAGTTCATCCTTTTTTGACTTAATGTGTAATGTATAGCCTAGACACACGACTTAAAATGAACCCAAATAAGTACCGTAATGTTTACTCATTAATGATAATAAGAAAGAAAAAGATTTTATTATATATATAAACGTATAATAAATCTAACATTAGGTAGCTGTCTTCAGGTGAGAAATGATCAAAATGTCTTAGATCATTAGTACCTTATAACTAAAAATTTCGATTGATACTTTAATAATATTGTACTAATCATGTTTATTCAAGAGAATTTTCGGCGCATGAAATAATTTTATGTTAAAGGCCCTATTTTTAGGATCTGAAAAGGCTAATTACTTTTAGTTGTAACATTGGTTAAAAGATAACTCTCTAGAAAGCCAGAAGCAGTGGGATCAGGCAGACACAGGAAATAGCCTATTGGGACCACGGCAAATACGATCCTAGCAACCGCTTAAAGGTTGAATTTTTTTTTTCGGATTAAATAGCGCGGTTTGAAGTTGAATTCACTAAGTTATTTATTATCTTGCGAAGTTTCGACGACTTTATATTTACTGTGGTTATGAGCACGCAGGTTGTAAATATTGTAATTATTACTCGTACTTTTGCATTACAAATTGATTCAGTTCGAGCGAATTGAAATAAATTTTAAGACATCTTTAAAAAAGGTAACATATACATATAAATCAAAGCAAATGACTTACCAGAAGATCATTATACAAGATACATTAAATTTAAAATTATTACCCGGTAAAATTGAAATTGACGAATTATTAAACATTATTTAATTAGGTCGAGAAAAGGGAACATTAATATTATTAATTTAACACTTATAACGGATCCATTTTTTGTCATTTGGCTAAGCAACCGTAAAAACACTGCTGCAAAGAAATTTATATTAGAAGGTGAATACGCAACTATTTTTCGTTTTCGATATCATTCTAAACGTCTTTCGAATAACCATTGTTGAGCCTGGACCGCTCACGATATATTTCTGAGCTTTGTTTTTTATTTCACTGTTGCTATACATAGCTATGTAGTAGTTTATATTATTACTCCATTGGCAGATGAGTCATAATGCCTTTGCTGTAGAGAAATCGCTGGCATAGAAACGGATGCGTGCGTGAGCGGGGTAATATTTTTCCCTACATACAGTCTGCAACCTGTAGCAGATGTAGGAAAAGCTCTGAAGGTTTCCTCGACGATAACGTATCTAATGATTCGTGGAACGTGAAACCTTCACATTCGCGTTAGAGTTTAAACTTGTGTTACAAGGAACATACATTCATTTCTAATTTACAAATAAACTAAACTGATAGTTTATACTGCTGCTGAAACAAATTATCGTAATCATATTTTGTTGTAGAAAACCATGAAGTTATATACCCCACTCATGGTATCGTCAAAGAGGTTTTTCAAAATGTGTATTATGTGTGTCAAACTCTTTTTCGATACAACGCTTGTTTAATAAAGAAAGCTTAAAAGTGATCAGTTTAAAAAATGGTGTTCGGAGCAGTCTGACCTATTTAACAATAACGTCTGAAATAAATAGTAATTTTAAAATGAATAAACAACCCGCAAAAATATCCACTGAAAAGAAAAAACAAGCTCTATTATAAAGTGCAAATATTACCTATGTACTATTATTTTTTTAATGATGTGTTATCGGAAAATATCGAGATTTTATTAAATATTGTTTCCGTCGTGAATAAGAAGCCATTGTATTTAAGTTATAGATTTTCTTAGCAAAGCACTTTTAAGTAATACTTTATTTGCTTTACGTACATGAAGTATTCACAGAATCGTATATCGTTCCTGTTTGGAAATCACGTAAAAGTAGACAGCTTTACGTACTGATCAAACCATGGCGATCAAACATAGTCAGCTCCCAGACTCGGGCTGTTGCCGAAAATGTCTTAACAGAAAATTCCATATAAATATTTTGTGCAGACAATAACAAAATAAAGCCTTAATAGTGTTCAAATTCCAGAAATATGTCCATTATAAAAATATCAGCGATTCAGATTTTTGACCCTAAATCACTGTACATATTCCGATCACTAATGATGATTAGCGCTCATACATACTTGATCTCGAAACATTTTTAAGCTAGATCGTTATACTTGATCTCGAAACATTTTTAAGCTAGATCACCATGTGCAATTAGATATACTAAAATATTCAAGCAATCAATTTACAAATACTAGTTATGTATGCCTCGTAGCTCTTTATGCAAATTGTAAATAGATAGGACTCATTAATCATCAAAACTACTGAACAACCACTAAGTCTTAGATTTCCTAAATACGAGCATAATAATTTAATACGACTACTGTTTGCTAATGATGATTTAAACTGAACTCTGAAAAAAAATACATTAAAAGACAGCGCCGCTTATTTGCCAGATCGTCAGCTAAGATAGGTTATTAACTATTAACAATAAAGTGATATAAGCATTCCAGCAAGTTGCAGTTAACACGGATGCAGTGTTAGATGCATCGGATAACAGTCACGCGAGTGACAATAGCTTGATTATGGTAGTGCAACCGAAACGCATTACGAAAATAGTACAGTTCTCGATCTTTCTCTTATTAAAATTTATTAGGACAATCTAAGAAATAAATATAACACATCGTTCGGCTACGTGACCCGGAGGTCGTCGGTTTGAATCCCGCGGGGAAATACACTTCGTGCGATTTTTCCTACTTTGGTAAGGACATTGCAGGCTAAATCGCCTGATTCAATCTTAGGATGGGTCGTTTAGACCCTTCAATAGGCATGGGCCTCGCATGTTGGCTTAAGGCCAATACTTATGCTGTGAGAGAAGGCCTCTGCACTGCAGTGAACCGTTATAGGCTGAAGATAAATGATGATGTAATTAAATATAATTCGTCATTAGAGTTATCCCATCCCCATTTTCTGTTGGATAGGGTATACCACGGGCAAAGGAGGTTTCGGTCTTATATGACATGATGAGAATTTGAATTTAAGAGAAGGCCGGAATGCCTAGACATGGTAATTAATCGCTTCTTATTGATTTGTGCCGAAATTGGCATCGGCTCATTTTTATATTTCTAGAATTTTTTCATCATCATCAGCTCAATAAACGTCCCCACCGAGGGGCACGAGTCTACCCGTATAGGGTGATTAGGCCTTAGTCGTTCACGCGGGCCCAGTGCGGATTGGACGACTTCACACACAACCTTCGAATCTCTTCGCAGGTGTGCATGAAGGTTTCCTCACGATGTTTCCTTCATGTAAGAGCGTCGGTAACGTACATATATTTTCGAAAATTCGAAAACACATTGGTACGTGTCGGGATTTGAACCTCAGACCTCCCGGTAGGAAGGCGACAGTCCATTATTTTCCATTTAATTGTCACTTAACTACGTATACCAATATGTATTATCAAATTCGTAAGTATGCCCAGTCAATAAGTTTGGGCCATCACTCAAGCTCCTATAAGGAATATTGTAATATCCATATTAAATCACATAATTGTTAAACATCCTTGTTGATTTACT
>PQWD01001808.1:0-52444 GCA_019425675.1 Leucinodes orbonalis | reverse complement strand
TGTTGTAAAGGATGCTATTTTTTATGCTATGGAATTGTTAGGAGGTTTGGGCACCTAAAAAAAAGATTCTTTACTAAGCTTATCTTATCCTATCCTATCTTTAGGAGAAATCTATATTTTTTCCATATTAAGATTACCATAACGTCAGTGGCTCAATGGTGTGGACTGTTGCTCTCCTACCGGGAGGGCTGACGTTCAAATCCCGCCACGTATTAATGTGTTTCGAATTTCCGAAATTATATGTACGTTATCCGACACTCTTACGCTGAAGGAAAACATCGTGAGGAAACCTGCGCATAAATTCAAAGATTGTGCGTGAAGTCGCCCAACCCGCAATAGGCCCCCGTGGACGACTAAGGCCTAAACACCCTATACGGGTAGACTCGTGCCCTTCGGTGGGAACGTTTAATGAGCGGATGATAAAGAAGATAACCAAGTTAAATTACTTGTAGACTTATCGCGATCGTCCGTTTCGTTCGGTTTGGTTGCCCATCTCACAATAGGGACTGGGTATTGGTCATTATTGTTCCTTGTTACGCCATTAGAAGCGAGTCAAATGTTATAAATAAATCGGTTTGGTTGTATAACAAAGAAATACTTGAAAGTATATTGGACGAGTTTTTATTTAAGTGTCATTTTAATCTTTGAAAAATGTTCCTTATCATAAATACCTATCATCCAGTGAAATTCTATATTCACGAAACTCACAATTTATTATAATAAATTATACTTTTTTATAACAACTTTGAAATAGTGGCTGCTTAAATAAGGACCAAATTTTAATGATTTCTCGTAATTTAATTTACAGTATTAGTCCTAAGCCTTATTAAATAATTATTTATCGAAAGAAGTATGGAAGCAATTGCCAATTATTTGATATTTAATTTTAAATGTTAGCACTTTACCACTGAATAAAAATATTATGAGAGAACTGAATAGCGTAGTATAGTATGTTATTCAGTTTATTTAGTAGAAAGAAGTGAAGTGCCTGAATATTTGTTGAAGTAAAGCTTTGCACAGTCATAGGATAAGTCGCTTTGGAATCAGGTGCTACAGGTGTATTATCGCTTGTTACAACAGTTTGCTAGTGATGTACCTAACAAATAATTATTTTAGTAAATTGTTATTTTATTTATTATACCTTTGAGACTACCCCCTTGTATTAAGAGAGACTCATATCGTCGGGGATAGTTCAAATCCGCGTAACTAGCATTGGATAATTCCGCGTATATGACAAATGTAGCCATTTCAAGTTTTCGCGGGCAATTCACGCAAAATCTTGATAGGCTGCCACCGACTTGAAACGAGTTCATTTTGACCATTCGGAAGCCAGAAATCGCCAAATAACGACACTGCGTATCTTTCGCGAGCAAGTGTCAATACCGCGTATGTGATTTGGTGACACCGGCACCGAGTTTGTTCTGCAGCGAAAATGAAACGTGTCATGTTACTACCTTAATAAGTTTAAAGAAAAGGCGCGAACGTTTATTGGAAATAAAAGAACAAATTCTGCTTAAGCAAACTACATCTCGTGAAAATACCACACAACTGGTTGAAAATGTTCCTACTACTAGTTTTTCTGAAGCTGAAAATCACAATGAGAATCCTGATGACAGCGATTTATCTAATTCTGACACAATTACTTTCAATTCAGCAGAGCTGCTGAAATTTGGTAACAACGTTGTATTCGTTTCTTCTGAGATGAATGACTGTATTGACGCACTAAATAGATCTTCAATCCTTGATTTTTCATCAGATGACTCTCTGTGGCTGATCCAAATTATGCTCCATTGTCTGAAATAACAAATGTTGCACCGATAGTTTCATCATCGACGGACAGTAATAATGATCTGATTCCAGAAAGCCACTTAGAACGTAAAGTTGCAGCTGAGTCTAGAACAAGGAAACGAAAAGCAGATAATATAATGTCTTCAAAAAGGTTTAGGAATAAGAGGTTAAGAATGTTAGGTCAGGAATACATAGGTTTCAGGAAGACAGATCATGAGAAATTCGTACACGACTCTATTAAACCGGCGCGAAATCTTGGGGAAGCTTGTAAGTCAAACAATTGTATTAGGAGCAAGGTGATTAACTGTGAAAAGTTTACTGAAACTGTACGATTAAATATTTTTAAAGAATTTTGGGAGATGAGCTGGATTGAGAAAAAAATGTTTGTTTCATCCTTAGTAGATAAAAAATCGACTAACAGAAAAACCACTGGAAGGTCTGATTCAAGACGAAGGAGTACAAAAGAGTACTATTTGAAATTAAATGGCCAAAAATATAGAGTATGTTTAAAGACATTCTTAGGGACATTAGGCATTAAGGAGTGGACTGTAAGATACTGGTTAGGAGAGACACCAAGTAACGAAACAACAATGAACAGAAGGGAGGATAATGCGTTGCCTACGAGTACGTTAAAAGAATTTGTGCGAGCATTTTTAAAGGATTTGCCCAAAATGCCTTCTCACTACTGCAGAAAAGAAAGTACGAAATTATATGTAGAGCCAATAATACAGTCTAAACGTGAACTATATCGTATCTATGTTGAAGAGGCAAAAAAAAGGCACAGAGAGTGGCTTCAAGAAAACTATTTGAAGATGTTCTAAAAGATGAAAACATAGCATTGTTTCAACCAAAAAAGATGCATGTGATCTATGTTGTTCGTATAGAGTAGGTAATATTAGTGAAGAAGAATATCAGCAACACTTGTCACGAAAAGATTTAGCTAGACAAGAAAAGACTTTAGACAAAGAAAGAGCGAAAAATGGAACACTCCATCTTATCACTGCTGACTTACAAGCCGTGAAATTGTGTCCATTTTTGAAAGCTAGTGCACTGTATTTTAAAACAAAGCTTATGGTTCATAATTTCACAATTTACAATCTGGGCACTAATAATGTAAAGTCTTATTGGTTTGATGAGACCACTACTGATTTAAAAGCATCAACTTATGCTTCTTTTTATATTGATTATTTAAAGAAAATTATAGAAGACTGCCCAAAAGATGTAGTTATTTTTAGTGATGGATGCACATCACAAAATAGAAATTTTGTGGTTTCTAACGCTCTCCTGCTACTGGCGATGGAAAAAAATATTGTGATTACACAAAAATTTTTAGAAAAAGGTCACACTCAGATGGAGGTGGATTCAGTTCACCCAATAATTGAAAGAAAATTAAAAAATCGTGAAATATTTTTCCCTAGTCAGTACTCTTCGATTACCAAAGAAGCTAGACTGAATCTATCTCCATATGAAGTAGCAACAGTGGACCACACATTCTTTAAAGATTATAGTATTAAAAATAACTTTATTTATGATAAAATTCGCCCTGGGAGAGGGGTTGGTGCGAAATGTGTGGTTGATATCAGAGTACTAAAATACAATCCCAATGGTACAATTGAATACAAGCTTAACTACAATGACGAGTTTCAACTGTTACCACAAAGGCCAAAAAGAATTGAGCCATTTATACCATCACAGATCTTTGCTGATAGGTTGCCAATATCCAAATCAAAGTATGAACATTTACAACAATTAAAAAGTGTTATACCTTCAGATTGCCATGAATTCTATGACAACTTGCCATACAGAAATACCTAATTCGTACCTGCCTCTTATTAATTAATAGTAATCTATAACTGTTTACACCTTATAAATGAACAATTTGGTTATTCTTTTTTTGTTAGAAATTATATCTTTTTGTTTAGTTCCTTTGTTGATTTTTATAATTTGATTTTAATTATATCTACTAACCTGTTATTATTTTTAAGTACGTAATTTTAAGCACTAAGATTAAGTTTCATTGTGGTATAATTTTATTTCATTAATATATTTAAGATTTGTGATATACCGAAGTTTTCCGATTGAAATTACTTAAAAGGCTGATTATCCTCTGAATAAATATAAGATTTAATTATATGTTTGATGTTTATAAGAGTAATTTAGTTTATAAGAGATGTTTATAAGAGTAATTCAAAGAGATTTTAGAGAAAAAGTTTATGTTGATTTTGTTACATTTATCTAACATTTATTCATTTTATCTAACTTTTGTAAGAGGCAAAGATTTTTCAATAATTTTGTATAGTTTTATTTTCCACATTGAATAATATTTTTGTTAAAATAATGATATTTGTTTCATTTCAAAACCGCGTACTTTTCCCTTAAGTTCCAATGTTATAAGTTTATGGTCAAAGCAAAACCGCGTAATTGTCGTAGGGCCTTAATTATTTACTTAAATTGATATATTTTCTACCAAGAGATAGAGCACATTACAAATTACTTTTTGTGTAAAGATGAGCTTAAAATTAATGGAATTAATTATTAAGTTTTAACCTTCTCCTGTAAAACTGGATCTATTGCAGATACGCACATTTTACGTATGGTAGATTCGCGGATTTGCACTATCCCCGACGATATGTATTTTTTATGTTGCTCATAATAAGTAGGTTATCTTAAATTCATCTTCTGAAATAATGTAAAATATGGGTCATTATATTCAAAAACAAATTTGCAATAAAGTAACCTTCATTAACCTACTTCCATAACTATCACCAAAAAAACAAATCTTGAAAATTGTGAAAATGTTAAGACACATTAACAATCCTGTCTCACTTTATCACGGAATACCGAACACATCTAAGATTATGTTAACCACACAACAGCATGGAGTTCCTCCTTCAAATACACACTAGCAGCACCACTCAGATGAATCTGCTAGTACCCACCGTTGAGATCTGAAGGCAGCAAGCCTTAAATAATGAACAAAACAGGCACTAGGGCTGGCCTTTGTTCAGTATCGGACTAGCGGTCTTTTTAAACAGTAATCATTATAATTCAAATAGGGTCCACCGTATTAGGAAGTACGCCTCGTTACTCCAATCTCCAACCAGGCGGACTAATGACTTACTTAGGGTGGCAGATAGCAGATGAATGTCAACTTCTAGGGATCAGTCCGTGTGAAAATCATTAGGGGGTGTCTTCGTTCAGCAGTGGGAATTTTAGGCTGTAATGATGATGACCAATAATGATTGTTTTACTGCGTAATTGAGTAGAAAGGAACACTTTTAAATGTCATAACATTACGTTTTTGACAGTGACAGCCTGCAGCCGTTGCTCAGTTGTGACATTGCGGTACCAAAGGAAATCTTATAAAACTTGTTCAGCAACTAAATAAACTCAATTTTGACATGAAATTTGATATCACAACAGTAATGACCTACGATTATTACAATTAAATGAAATAGTCAGCCATGATAATCATGGCAGTGTACGCAGCACACATAACCCGAACCTTCAAGAACCCCTTCTGTGTTCAAGTTACAGCCCAGGAGCTCTCGGTGCTACATGTTAAACCTGCTCTAGGAAATTAGTCGGGTAACAATTGCCTTTTTAAATTTTATTGATACATACTTTAGAAATACCTATCCTTTTTTTCTAAGTAAATATTAAGAATAAATCCTGATCTTANCGAACTTACGATATACGTATTCGTAGTAGCTAATACTATGGGCACAGCATCGTAGCCCAACTCGTGGCTTTAAATCAACATTTTGAAATGTCAGTTGTGAAATGTAATTTCAAGTTAGATATTATTTGCGATTATCAGCATCAGTTAATTGCACTAACTATTTAGAAAAAACATGTTATGTACTTAGAGATAATTTTAAATTATAAATGAATACCTTATTGTTTATCTAAGCTTACAAGTTACGTAACTGTTATTTTTTTAATTATGTTGAAAAAATAACGAACTTTTTATGTTTTCTTTACTTTTTTGTTCTAATTTAGTAAGATTGGTAGTTATATAAATCAAATAAAATTAAACATAAATTCAAGTATAAACGCAATAGCTATGTTATTGGCGCTACACCCTAACCTTGATGATAAATGATAGTATTCGGATGTTACCGTTGTTTGTCTGCGTGACCTTGTTTGTGACTTGGCTCGAGGGCCACATTGCGGCAAACGCTTCGCGAAAACGGCTGGGTTTTATTTTCAAATGGACATTTCGATTTTTTTGTGGCAAGCGCTGATGGCTCTCAGCTTAACTGGGTCTCAATTTTGTTCGTTTTTTAAAAGTAAATTGGTCAATCACGTATTGTAGATACTATTCATAGTATTTTGAACATGAAGTTGTTTTGGAAGTAATTTACTTTGATCTGATATCTTTTTCACAGCGCAAACGATATGTGGTAGTAGTTGGCAACATTTTACATTAAATTTCATACTTCTCCCTTTATGGTACAAAAATGCTGACGTGTCATTATGTAATACTGTTTAAGAGATGGCGGTAACCCCCCAGACATATTTTTATATTAGTACATACTTTTACAAGCACTTGTTAAGCAAGCAACAGAACCGACGGTCTGCCATTAAACAACTGAGCATCATGCCGTAAAGTTCCCTAACAAAACTTATAGCATATAGATTATCAAATGTTTTTTTTCGAGTATTCATAAAATTTCATCGTGGTTCATTTAAGCTTTGAATTATATTTATGGCGCTTTTAGATTGCACGTTTACTTTAGATAAAATATTATTTGTAGTTTAAAATAATATAACATTTTTATTTATAACACAGTCCGCGAGACCACAAAGGTCCCTCAGGTGCCGAGCAACTTCACTCGAACAGTCATTAAGCCACAAAGGGATTTGCAGAAAAAGCACTCTTTTTCACACAAAAGGTGAAAAGGTTTTCTAAGTGGAAAACCGTTTCGCTTTTAATAAATGTTTCAGATGCTTAGACCAACTCGGAAGTCTGCGTTGGCTACAAGAAAAATGTTTAAGTTGTTTTATGTGGTTTAATACAGTTGTAGCAGATACAATCTTTATATTTATAAATGTACTCCTGAATATTACTTAACAAAGTTTTAATAAGATTATAGTTGAATGATACTGTTCCGTAGTAAAATTTTGAACTCATAGTTGATTCAATAGTAAAACTAGACAGTAAATGCTGAAAAGGTACATATTTTAGACAAAATTACTTATTACAAAGCTACATACGTTATTGTTATCCTTGGTCTGACCGTTGAGTTATGGTCGCTTCATTACTCGGTCTTGGGAGACCGCATAGTTACAGACACTGTAAGACTTTTCCAGTTTGGTGAGGTGCCGACTCATTTAGTTGATTGTCTGTTAAGAGAAGTGGTTCGTGGTCTTGGCACGTTACGCTACACACATCATCTCGGCTACAAACTTAGGGTGGCAGTCGTTTATAAAAACGAATCCGCATGGGGTCTGCGTGGTGGGTTATGTGGTGCGTGATGGGTAACTATTTTATCTTCCTATAGCTATGCTGTGCCATGCAGTGAGACATTATAAGACTAATTATGATGATAATTTAAGTATTACATAGTTATCTTATCTTTTTTGTATTACATACAAAAATCTTTGATGGTTCATGAATTGCCTACTTCTATTTTTGCATTATAGTAAGTATACAGCTCTAGCCCGCAGCACAGAAGTCCGAAAGAGCTTGGAAGCACTCTAGGAAAGCATGAGTGGGGGCACTTAGCACTAACGAGGGTGAACCTCTCACCGCCTGAGGGCTAACATAGCCTCCCTGTTAGTGTAGTTTCGGAGTATGTGACTTTTTTTTAAAGATCGCCATTGGAAAATGTTGCCTCCTTGATCTTAAAATATTTTTTGTTTTTTGAAGATAGAAGGAACAAAGTAATAAAATTCATTTAATCAGATTACATTATTCGGTAACTAAAATATATTACACCCTAAACACTTAAAAATAAAAAAAAATTAAAACTAAAAAATATAATTAAAAGAAGTCAAGTTAATTATTATTATTAATATAGTTAATTTAATTATTAGAAGGAACTAAAGAAGTACCATTTCAAAACCATACTATTTACATTTAAAGCGAAATAGTGTTGTTCAATTACAAAAATACACATACGAGGCAAATCGCTCTAGATATTAACATTTTGTTGGCGCACAAAATCTCGCGGGAATAAATTAATGTTTCCACAAAAAAAGATTTTATAATTTAGAATTTTATACCTGAACCTGGAACCTCGCCGAAAGGGACTTCTTTTAAAATATTTTTTGGTTTTAATTATTTATTTTTAAGTGTTAAATGTATTTTCGAATTTTCGAAAAATATATGTACGTTATCCGACGCTCTTACGGTGAAGGAAAACATCGTGAGGAAACCTTCATGCACGCCTGCGAAGAGATTCGAAGGTTGTGTGTGAAGTCGTCCAATCCGCTCTGGGCCCGCGGGGACGACTAAGGCCTAATCACCCTATACGGGTAGGCTCGTGCCCCTCGGTGGGGACGTTTAATGAGCTGATGATGATGAAGTGTTAAGGGTGTAATATATTTTAGTTAAAGTATTATTTATGTACTCAATTAGATTTAAAACATTTTTATGTTCAAAACAGAAATGTTATGGATATTGGTGCTGAGTGCCATGCATTTTAAGTTTTAGTTGCTTGTAACTGATGCAATAGTTTTAGAGTTCAATTACATAGTACATTTAAAATGAAATTCTTTGAATTAAGTATTTATTTTAAGATGGCAGTCAACTAGATACTATTTTTTGCACGCAATAAAATAAATTTGAATTTAAAAGGTTTGCGTAATACTTATAAGCGTTCCACCAACTTATTTGCAATTGCATAGTTATAATATATTTATGGATGCTATGCTCAATAATATATCGGCAATTAAATATTTGATTAGCTAAATAGCTTAAGTAAATACTTACCTTGACTTCAAACGCACTCCTTTGTAGAATATAATATTACTATGTATATTCTACATCTGATTAAAAATAAACGTACATTTAGGCTCCCATTACTGGTAACAATATCTGCAGACTTACTATTCGAATTAGTTTACAGATCAATGCATGTTTACGGGCAAAAGGTAGGTATTAATAGGAAAATTGCAAAAAAGTTGATGGAACTATGAACCTATGCGCTTTAAATTTTAGTTTGAACCTATATTTGGCTCGAGAACTTACCTATATGGGCGATAAATTATTTGGCATGGTTCCAATGCGCACATAGGTCGTTTCTCATTGAACATTCAGGTACGTACGTACATATTACGAGTACCTACATACATACTATGTGATATACGTGTACTCCAGTTGCTACAAAGGTGGTTACTTACGGAAAGTTATGTTATTAGTTGAAGTTAAATTATAACTTGTGATTTTTGTACGCGCTACAGACTGGTTTAAACTTTAATTTAGACTAGGCAATACGAAAAATCAACAATTTACGTATAATATAAACTGAAATATCACATATTGTATCCTCTCATTGTTAAGATTGTTAGTCGAGCCATTTCTTTTTTCAAGTCCTTTTCATAGGCTACAGGTTCTTTAATTTAGGGTTGCCCTTTCATATGTTTAAAGTTAGAATCAAACAACACCTTTCTAAAAAGGGGTACTACCACAGACATCCGAATATACAATTAGACTGGACAAGCCGCCAAGTTTATAGGCAGTCCCAGTGTCGCAATTTCTTTTCGGCTCTTACCTGTGAAATGTTATTATATTTCTTGGTAAATTTACTGATTCCTTGCGATGATGGCATGTTACAATTGCACAGGATGGCATTTGGGAAATAAAACGGTTAAGTTTCTTCTAATATTCGTGCGTCTTGACTCGTCTCACAGAGCGTAAACGGCAGCCAGTGTATGCTCGTTGAGCTTACATTGGTCGCACTTAAAAACGCGGCTTGCCCCATCTCCTGTATTGGGAAATCTGTGGGTACTACACTATTGACGAATATTTATGTGATAAAAACCCGTAGTCTTAAACTGCTCAGCTATTTCAGTGTTTATGATATACGTTAAGGAATTGTTTTTAAAAAAGGCAAAACTGTTGAGTTTTCTTGGGTGCTTCTTTCTCAACAGGCCAAACCACTGAAGCGCTTTTTTTTCAAAGCATCAAAACTCATATTTTTAGTTTAGTATTTAAATCGTTTTTATTATATTTTTGTAAATTTCTTGACGTTCATTGCTTTTTGTAAGCCTAATTTGAATAAACGTTTTGATTTGACTTTGACTGATTACGACTTATAGTGGACTTATGTTAGTTAAGGTGGAATTGGTCCTCGTGTAAGTCTTGAGTGGATACCTTTGTTCAGCGGCATAAGTTACACAATTAGGAAGTATTTTAATTGACCGCTACTACCTAGTTTTACATATACTCGTAACGCAATTAGAACATGTGAGTGCTTTCAATCTTACCTACAACTAACTACCTGATTCTAAGATTTGTTAATACTACTCCACGTGTACAAGAATTGAGATACGTACTCGTATTTAGTACATGGAGTGTCTAGACACTCACAGATACTTCTCAACTACTAAGTACCTTCTAGGAAAATCCTTTTATTTTATCGAAACTTAACCTTTTCTACAAAGTATTAAAAGAAACTGCAATGTGGTTAAATGGTATGGTAATATAATTTTTATGCTCCATCTAACGACCATCGGTTCCGTGACATATGTGACTGGGCCTACTGCCACTTCAACTTGCTGATTTGGCGAGCTATGTTGGTGACTAGTTCTCACACTAATAGCATCATTTCTTTAGGCAGCTTAAGTCCAATATACCTATCCACATAATTCTGGCATTAAAAATGCACCAACAATAATGTACCTACCAATTATACTGATTTTCAATAGGTGCTACAAACTCGACCAGTAAGCATGGTGGTGCAATGGAGCGAGGTGCGCACTGCCTGGCAAGATAGCGACTTCATTACTGAGTGCCTGTGCTGGCACAACGTCTACCGGCAGAGGCACGGGGCACCGCAGTTGTACATGGCTCCTGAGGTAAAACTTGATACACTTGTGTACGGTTCATCATCCTCAGCTCATTATACGTACCACCAGGGCGAAGAGCCTACCCGTATAGGGTGTATAGGCCTAGAGTGTGTAGGGCCTTAGTCGTCTACGCGAGCCCAGTGCGTACTTCAAGCACATTTGAATTTCTTCGCAGGTGTGCGCAGGTTTCCTCACGATGTTTTCCTTCATCGTAAGCATGTCGGATAAACGTACTTACATATAATTTCTAAAATACAATGGTACCTAGTGGGATTTGATCTTTCACCCGTCAGATCGGAAGGCAACAGTCCACATCAATGAGCCACCAACGCTCTCGTGTGTACGGTTCGGTATCTGTGTACGGTTTGTGTTGAGATATGCCGTGTGGTGACGGCAGATTAAAGTACCGTTGTCAACACTCTTTAGTTAATGGAATGCTCAGAAGAAAATGGAGTAGCGGCGTTCTCATTTAGCCTAACCGTTTCAGCTCTCCCCAACCCGACTGCTAAGCCTATATATTTTATCATAATTCGCCCTAACGTCTAGCGTCTTGTCAAGCGTAGCGTAGAACTATCTCCGGGTTGCTGGTTGAGGCTGGATAAGAACAGCGGAGGACCGGGATATCTGCCGCAAAATGGGAAGACCTATGTCCAGCAGTGGACTGCGATAGGTTGAAGAGAGAGACCTCATTACGTTCTACCGCATAGAATAGCCATTGGGTATTTAGCCATGTCGGACTAATGTGAATTAGTGTGTGTTAACGACAACTATCCAAACATGTAGCCGGTACCGACGTCATAGCGTCCCGAATCACGGTTTACCTTTCTTTTTAGACAATCTTTATTACACATGCAATTTCCTAATCAAACAGAAAAATCACATAAAGTGAGTTTTGGTTCGGCGATCTCCGCGCGGGAAACCACAACCACTGGGTCACGTAGCGATCTGAATCCAACTCGTGTATCACTAGGCTACGGAGGCAGTTTTTACCACACCTACAATATATGAAAATACGATCTTCATTACGTTTTTAGTTATGCGACTACGCCCAAGCGTGGGCGAACCATCTGGCGCATACAAACAAGTTCTACTACAGAAACGACCGGGACGTCGGCCAGAACCTGTACCAGAGGCCAGTGAGCGCTCTACAGCCTGATATTACAGGTGAGTGCAGTTTGTTACTATGGCAACCCATTACAGTCCACTACTGGACTTTGGGACGTTTCCTTCTCCTGCATACTCCTACAGCGGTAACATCACATACGCGGCGGAGTGAAATGCAAACCATTGTTGACGTTGAGTATCACTCGGCTTGAATCAAGCCATTCATGCCGAGCATGGTTCTCCCAAGCTTAATATAATAGTAGTTTTCTGTACTTTAGTTGATGCATTTTTGAGCATGGAACATTCTTCATTTCGAATTGGATTGGATCACTGATTCTCAGATGCAAAAAAAAAATCTGGTTCAAAGCCCGTCTCGCTTCGAACTTAATCTTTAAGAGCTAATTCTCAGACCACACCTAACATATTTCTTGTACGAAATTTAAATACAAATGGCTGGTCCCTTCATAATTAATTTCAGGTCAAGAAGTGTCTTCTTATTGGTACGCAGCCGTTCGCCAGTACAATTACTTCAAAGAGCCAGATGTACTTCATGCTAACGTCAACGGAGGTAAGTGAACTATTGAATGCTGTTAGCAAATCATGAGAAAAGCAAAGGTAGGCACTAACTTTTATTGACTTATGTCGTAGGGTTAGGAAGTAGAAGAAACAGTTGGTATCTAGGTACCTACATATATTGTGAAAAGATTCATCACATGGAGAGAAGTGATCACCAACCAAATGGACCGATGACCTTGTTAAGGTGGCAGGTAGCCGAACATTTTTTTTTACTTGTGATTGGTCATTGGCGTGGCCTTCGTTCAGCAGTGGACATATTGTCTGCACTGATGCATGATTCACTTTTCGAAATCACAAAGATTAATTGACGAAAGCTTTCTATAAATAACAGATAGGATCGGAAAACCCAGTGTACAGAAATAATTAGTGATTTAAAATGTGAATGTTTGATATAAATTTGCATAATTTTCTAACCATCCAAACATTAGGTAGGTACATCCATACTTATGGATATTTCATTTATGCTTCAGGTCATTTCACGCAAATGGTGTGGGTAGCAACAAGGTACTTCGGCGTAGGCAAAGCTCGTTCTCGGGCCGGCAAGGTCATAGTGGTCGCCAACTACTCGCCCCCGGGGAACCTGTCGGGCCACTTCGAGGCCAACGTGCTGCCGCCGCTGCCGGAGAACTTCCCGGACCTGCCGCCCCCGCCGGAGCACTGACGGTTCTCTATACGTGGCAGGAGGCTCCAGATCGATGCCACGTTTATCAAATGATCACTGGAGATAAATTGACAACGTATTGTATTGGAAATGTAGGAATGCATAGATATTGGTATGGTATACAAAGAAAAGTCCTCTTATTATTCAAAGAAACAGGACTCGCAAATTTTCGCGTATGTTCGATGTCAGCTTTTGGATTGTCAATTTATAGCTTAGATTTAAGAGATAAAATTAGAACATGAAGAAAATCACCAGTTTTCCCCAAAACGGCAATACCGAAATTATTCGTCGTGTTAGTCCTAACTAGGAGCGCAACACATCTATGCTACTTCTTCACTTATCGTAGTAACATATTTAGAAAACTTATGTGTACTTTTACCTTAAAGTTAGGGCACGACGTTAGTTACACAACTCCACATTTATGAATCATATCAGTCTGTATATGAGTTACATACTAAACACAGTAGCCTACTCTGAGAGTATACTTAGATGTATTAAGGTTCTATTATGATTTGTAACAACATTACATTTTCTTCCAATATATGTATTTGATTTTTAAAATCCATTTAAATGCCGTCCCATGTTTCTTAAGTTTAAGCTACAAACCTTACCTAGCAAATTGAAACAGCTTTTAAATACCTAACTATTTAATAATGTAGAGTACATTTCAAATTTACTAGGTGCACTTTTTTCCTACTTCTATCACATAGAATAGGTAGCATGTGGGCATTGTCCATTCTAGCTTCATGCCTAGTCAATTAGATAGGTAGTAAAAAACCTCGGTTGTTTCGCCTGAGCTTGAATTTGATAACAATATTTAGATTTACAAAGCAATACAGTAAAACGCACAGACACGTTTTGGAGAGAGATAAATTTAAAATACTTATATTACATTTTATGCCTGCCATAGTTTAGATGATTGTGAATAATATTAAAGCGAAAATTATATTAAAATGATCTTAATGGTAAACTTATTAATTACACATTGTGAATATTAATTAAGTTAAATATTACTATTATTATTTTTGTCTGGTTTGCTAATTTATTTTATTAAGACTGATTATTATATCCAGTTTTCTCATTTATTGTAACAATTATGTGTCAAGTCTGAAATGAAAATACTGAAGATAAGATTTAGTATGTACAACAGGCCTAGTAAGTTTTTATTTTATTTTAATATAATAAACCCGTCTTCCTAAAGGTTGATAATATGATATTATACAATTGTTAAGTTTACCTGTTATATGTAACTAATATTATGGATATGTGTATGTTTTATTCCAATGTATTTTGTAATGATAATAAACAGAGTAATGGAGAAGCAGTAAAATAAATTAAGCTATTGGGTATTCATGAGAGAATTTTTTTTACTATAGATATAATAAAAAAAGATAGTGCTTTTAGATACTTAGTTGTATAAATATTTGAATGCACAAAATGTCTCGATTGCTAGGTTTATAAAAAACATGATACATTGCAAACTATTTGTGGAACCTTAGTCTAACATGAACTAAGTAAATGGTAGCCTTATGTAATTCATCGATTACATAAGGTGTCCAATAGGATGGGGATAAGAAAATCTCCACAAGTCATTTTGTTGCAGGGCAGGGGGTTTATATCTTTCTTATGAAAAACTTTTTGAATCGTTCAACATTAGGAATCTAATTCCAGTTTTTTATTTTTAATGATTTCATTGTTGTTGTTTTGTAAACATTTAATTAAGAATAACAAAATTGAATCTTACTTAAGAGAGGGGAGGGGGTTCAAGTAATCTTATGTATGCTTCAAGGGGGCAGGGGGTGTGAAATATTAAAATTCTCCTTACATAATTAATGAATGGCCTCTGGGTACTGTTTAGATGTACAATATTAATGCAATGTGTGAGGAAATGCATAATTTTGATTTTCAAATTTCACAATGTTCAAAATAATCAATTAGTGTATGTAAAACAAGCTTTGTGTAGAGTTAAAGTAAATGTGCCAAATTAAGTATTTGCCTAAACGATAAGTAAGAATTAAGTTGGCAATTTATTTCAGTTTAACATCATTTCAAATTGTTATATAAATTATATTGCTATGTAGTTAGCTGGATGGTTAACTTGAAACAGAGATGTTCCATTAATATTAATCACTTTATCAAAGGCTGTGAATTGTTACTGTTATTAGTAATATAACAAATTATGCTTGGTAATATTTTTAGTTAATAAACAAATTCATGACTAAACTTTGCTTCTTTTTTAATGCACCTTGACTCTGAAATTCACAGCAATCCACCTCTATACACACAATTTAGACAAGTAAACAAAAAAGCAATTCAAAATTTGCTCTATGATTTATTAGACTTAAAAAATAAATTGAATTACAAGCTTCACTGTTCACTCAGTCCACCTGTGTTTGCAACTGGTACACACATAATACAGTCTCATTTCCTCTTCAGCTCGCCGTGTTTGTCCCTGGAAGAAGACTGCTTCCCTGTGATTGCAGTTTGGACACATGTGATCCTTGGTCCGTGGCAGTGTAGGGTCACTCACTACATCTGGGTTAATATGAGTTAATTCGTCTACTTCGTGCATAATTTTGTTGACATACACGCAGTTAGAGTCTGCGAGTTGCTTGTAATCACAGTTTCGGCAAGCATACAACAAAACTTTATTGTTTTTGTCTTCGCGGGGATACAGCATGTTGTTACATTCTTGACAAAATTGTATACCTACGTAGCCCGGTCCTCCATCTTTTCTCGCCAGATTTAGAGTCATTTTTAGGTTGATAATAAATGAAATGAGCAAAGAAATCAGTTGAAAAAGAAATAGAAAAGCACAAAAAATATTCGAGTTATCTGGAGGTTTCACGAAATCAACAAACAAGGCGATTTATTTAATGTCAATGTCAAGATTCACAGTATTGTCAAAATAGTGTTGCCACCTTAGTTTTTGGAATGAGCTTTAGATAGGGCTAAATGGAGCAA
Source organism: Leucinodes orbonalis (assembly GCA_019425675.1). Taxonomy (NCBI): domain Eukaryota; kingdom Metazoa; phylum Arthropoda; class Insecta; order Lepidoptera; family Crambidae; genus Leucinodes; species Leucinodes orbonalis. The sequence goes on along the minus strand of PQWD01001808.1, from coordinate 36,333 downwards.
CAAAAGATTTTCTGTCTAAAAAAAGCTGAAAGAATCATGTCGTGCAACTCATGCAGCTGCTTTTTTAGAGCATCGGTGTCGCCTTTAGTAAAAGGGCTAATTCTAGCCACGAAAGGGCTAAGGTGGCAACACTGAGTCAATAGCAGTGCTGCCAACTCATAGCCTATGTTCTTACATCCAGGGTACCGGGTTCGATCCCTGGGCAAAGATTTGTTTGCGTTAACAAGTCTCTTTGTATTGGTATGGGTTTTTCTATGTATATTATGTATGTATTTATGAAAAAAATATATACTTATCGATTTAAAAACTCACTGAAAACTTCGCGGTTGAAACCACAACACGCTGATTATTTTTAATAAATTGCCTCTCATCTTTACTAATGTAAATCATTACCCCTCTCCCGCCCAAAAGTTTTATCTTTTATTTTAATTGGTTTTCATACGAATTAATACCATTATGAATAAAACTATGGTACTATATAATCTTGAAACTGAAGATACAATCATATTATCCACTAGCTGTGCTCTGCGGTATAAGATATTATCTCGCAGTACATCATATAGCGTTTAAGCGCACAAATAACGCGAAGCCACATTATTTTATTCTAAATAAAAAGGTTTTCTAAAGATAAAAGTAGCCTTAGTTATTTCTTTTGACATCGCTACCTGCCAAAAAATCCCGTCCAAATCAGTCCAGGGATTTCAGAGGGTACCCGGTACAAACACACAGACGGACAGAGCGAAAAACAAAAAAACAAGTATTTTGGTTTGTATACTCGTTTGAAATTAGTTAAAAAACGGTTATTTCAATATAAACAACAGACACACCAATTTTATTTTATATGTAAATATTGTCTATGGTGAGCAATTAATTGCGGCAACATTAGCGGTGATTTTAAACAGTTGGCAACAATGTCGAATTGAAGTCAGTGGTTGGCTATCTTATTTCTTTTCCCATCCGTAGCCGATTGGTGTCGTGCTATCCTAATGGGTAAGGAGTAGTTTTGTGCCAAAAATGGTGTGTTTTTATAAAATAATGTTGTTTCCAATTGTGCGTATAAGTGCCGTGAACATGTTAATATAAAATAAGTGATACGAATCATTTCATTTAAGACTTAAATGCAAAAATTGTCTCACCCCTGTCTGTCGGCAATGGCGGAGACATGTTTTTCTCGTGGTGTTAATCTCTTTCCATCTCGCAAACTGTATGTCAGTAATGAGGTGCGACAGAAGTTTACCCGAAAACATTATCTCGACAAATAGACGCTATGTTGATTTTTAGTGGATACTGTGAACTTAGGTAGTTAACCGGCGGCATCAACATTTCAGGTAAACCCCGTGGTATCCGCACGGCGCGGAAACACGTGAACCATCGCCGTGAACAGCGATGGGCTGATAAAGACTACAAAAAAGCCCACATGGGTACGAGATGGAAGGCTAATCCCTTCGGTGGTGCATCTCACGCAAAGGGCATCGTCCTGGAAAAAGTGTAAGTTCTACTTTCTTTTGAGTTACGCTAACAGCTTAACTACCTCCTTTTCAGCATAACTGTTGCGTTATCGTAAATCAAAACTTGAAATTTATGGGCCAAGTATCTCAACTTATGAGGGCGTCATCGGGAGGCGTACTACTGTATGCGGCGTGTTCACTCGTGGTATTATTCCTGTGAATGTGTTCCTAGTACAATCACAGGATAATACTGCGAGTGGCGCGTCGCGCATCCACGTGAGCCACTGGAGTAAATAGTAGTAACCGCGAGGTCAGTCAACCCTCATTGAGGTTATACTACTTTTTGTATCTGTGAAATGTGTACGTCGTATGTGTAGTACTATATACATATTAGTGTTGAATATGTTTTGTACGTATGTTAAATTTTTATGATAAAATTTTAATATTTATCTTATGTTTTGTTTCCCATTTAAGTATTTTTAGCTTAAAACCCTTCTTCGTGTTTCCACAGTGGAGTAGAGGCCAAGCAACCTAACTCTGCCATCCGTAAGTGCGTGCGAGTGCAGCTCATTAAGAACGGCAAGAAAGTTACCGCTTTCGTACCCCGCGACGGTTGCCTCAACCACATTGAAGAAAACGACGAAGTTCTAGTAGCAGGATTCGGTCGTAAGGGTCATGCCGTTGGTGACATTCCCGGAGTCAGATTTAAGGCGAGTGGCTTTCAAATTGTTTTCATACTACATTGCAATGTATAAGGCATTTTTCATGAATTTTAATATTCATTCATTTTCATCAATTACAAGGTATGAGTGACCTACTATTTGTCTTCACGGGTGACACGGTGACAAGGTTCAGGGCTCTGTTTACAGATAATAATTACTATCTACTTATACAAATTTCCTTCAACATACTACATCTTTTTGTGCTCAGGTGTATCACTTATCACCTGGTGAGCATACAGACAATCAGTCATAAAATATATATGGATCTGCTTTTCTGTTCAATAACAAGTGCTATAGTTTAAATTTGTACAATGAGTACCAGTTATTCCGTAATCCAAAACACATGTTAATGAAAAAGGGCCAATGCAGTTTTGATAAACACATTAGTTAATTGCTATTTTAGATTTTAATGTTAACAAATTATTTTTTTACAGGTGGTGAAGGTAGCCAATGTATCGCTCCTTGCTCTGTACAAAGAAAAGAAGGAGAGGCCACGATCATAGACAACTTTCTATCACACTGTGATAAGGTGAGAATAACAAAAACATAGTATTCCTTAATAATAAATGTTTGATGCAATGATGTTACTATGACTATTTATTTGCTACTTCTGAATGCCATGACGTTAATATTGTACTGATAAAAAATATCATTATCATAAATCCAAAAGAAAAATACATGATGTAATTTAATAACATTTATATTTTTGTTTCAGAGTCCTGCTGCTTGAAAAGTGGTGTTGTTTATATAAGTGTACTTTCTAAAAATGGAAAATCATAGTGCATAATAAATTTTATGTGCGACATTAATTACTTTTATTTAAAGGCACTTAAATAATTACCTGATCCAAGCTATTTATATAAAAATATTTGTAATACTACTCACAAAACACTTTTATCTGTACACCAACAAATCAAAAACCTAAGGTAACATATTTAAGTACAGTTTATAATTTTGATGTTTAAGTACATATCGTCGGCTTAGAGTGTAAACCTGCTAACTCCATATTAGGTAAATTTTCAGGAGAGACAAAAAACATTCCTAAAAAATATTAATATTATTTACGAAAATAATTTTATATCTTCAAACATGTATTAGTATACCATACAATTTAAAATAAAAGTGAGATAATTTACTTCAGCATGTATTTAATTAATACCACTTTTGTGACTTAGCAGGTTTTTGTAAGCAAATATTTATTTTAAAAATCAACAGGTTTACATAAACCAAAACAAATTTATAAAAGTATTCATAAAACAAAAACAAGGTTCTGTTTTGTTTTTACCGTTATTTATTAACATATTTTTTCCAGATCAAACAAACTTATATGGCTTTATAATAAAATAAAAGTTTTGAAACTCTCAGTCACATCTTAAATTTATGATATTTTGCTTTTCAACATAATAAATAAACTATCGTTTAAGTAAATTACGTCGTAAGGTCTGGGGTGTTTTCCTGCTGATGTTCAGATGGTGACGTACTTTGCGGGCATATATTGATGTCCTTGTTTTTAACATCATACAGTTTCTATTTTCATAGGTACAACCATTGCAAAAAAGATATATTTTATTTTGTTTTTCCTACTCATTTTGTAAAAACTTTTTTAAATATAATAACAAATAAATATACACAGACATTCACACACCGCCATCTAGCCCTGAAGTAAGCGTGAAGCCAGTATTAAAGCTTACCCAAACACTTGCAAACTTTTCAGAATTCGGTATTCTCCACCATTCGCAATAAAATACCAAACCTTATTTTCATAAAAGTGCACTTTATTTTACATGTGTCGTTTCATTGATCACTTTTGTTTATTTGCAATATTGTATTTTTAAATACACTGACCCCAATAAATATTAGGTCAATTGATGATGATTCATGACGTCATGTTTCAATAATCTCATACAAAATATCGTCGATGCGTGCAATACCGCTGAAGAGCAGTTTGTTAATACCGCGTAACAGCAAAAGGCGCAAAATTGAAATATCTCGCCAATGGATTCATAACGCGTATTGGCTTGTAGTGGATTAGACACATTTTGAATTAGCCAATAAGGAACCTTGATTTTGACATCGCAACAATACCGCGGAACAGCAGTGCGTCTGAAGTTGGCAGCAAGTCCGCGTATTTACCGAACCGGCGAAGAAGTTACAACGCGGTTAGGGCGTGTTCCCGATTACGACTGTTTTACCGTGGAAAATCCCCATGTAAGTATGTTTTTATTGTTTAACGTGTATGTTTATCAATAGTTTAAGCTTAGGTAATGTAGCTTCGTGTAATTATTTAATTATTTTAATGATTCTAGCAAACATAACCTCCATCTTGTAATTACGCGGTTTTAAAACTTCATGATTTGATAAAATTTTTCATCTACGCGGTATTTTATTCTTCAATACTAAATTTACAATACTTACATACTAACATACTAAAATTATTTTTAGGTGCAAATAATAATGGAAAATCAAGACAATCATAGTTTTCCTTTTGAAAATGCTGATGTTGCCGACGACGTGATTTCATTGAAAGATCTGTTAGAAAGGCGAAACATTTTACTGAAAAAGAAAGAGGAAATAATAAGAAAACATAATGACCACAATCAACCACCATTGCAATCAGATTCAAAACCTTCGTCAGATAATATATTACAGCAAGAACAAAATCACGATATAACATCCGAATTTAATACATTTACAACACTTTTAAGTACTGTACCAACACAAACAGAAAATAAAATTACTCCTCTTGAATTGAATGTTAATGTAGTAGAGCACAATGACGGACTTGATTTTTCGTCTGACGATTCTGTCGCAGATCCTTCTTATGTCGCCCTCTCAGATATAACAAATTTAAAGCCTTTATCGCCAGAAAATATGGAATGGTTCCCTGAAAGGGAAATAGAAGAAAAGTCGAAAACAAACAAAAAAAAGCGCAAAGGGGATCAAAAAAATTGGAAAAGGATGAAAAATAAGCGACAGAGAATGTTAGGAGAAGAGTACATCGGATTTAAAAAAGATGGCTTTAAATTTATACAAAATAATCCTAAACCAGCACGAATAATGGGTCCAATATGTATGTCAATGCGATGTTTCAGTGGAAAAGCTATGTATTGTTCGAAATTAACAGAAGAAGTCAGGTCAGAAATTTTTAAAACCTATTGGAAAATGAGTTGGCAAGAAAAGAAAATGTACGTATCTTCAATGGTGGATCAGATTCCTACCACCAGGAAAACTAAAGGCTCAAATTCAAGGCGAAGCGATACCAAAAAATATTTTTTAAAGGTGAATGATAAAAAGGAAAGAGTTTGCCAAAAAACATTTCTGGAAACACTAGGTATAAAAGAATGGACCGTTAGATACTGGCTAGGAGAGAAGATGAATAAAAGTGAATTTGAACCTGAACAAAGAGAAGTAATTGTCAAAGAACCCAAAAAAGATTTAGCTAAAAAATATTTGATTGCTCTACCGAAGCTGCCGTCTCATTATTGTAGACAATCTTCCTCGAAATTATATTTGGAGCCCATCATACAGTCAAAGTCGCAATTGTATCGTCTTTATGTAGATTACTCAGTTTCAAGAAATGAACCGGTGGCTTCAAGAAAGGTATTTGAAGGTGCTTTATTTGAAGAGAATATCGCAATATTTCAACCAAAAAAAGATGCATGCGACCAGTGTTGCGCTCACAAAGCAGGCAATATATCAGATGCGCAGTATACCAAACATATTGAACTAAAAGACTTAGCCAGAGCTGAAAAAAGTTCTGACAAAGAAGCAGCACAGAAAGGAAATATACATGCAATAACAGCAGATCTTCAGGCTGTAAAACTGTGTCCTTGCCTCAATGCCAGTGCCCTATATTTTAAAACAAAACTAGCCGTGCATAACTTTACAGTCTACAACCTGGGGAATAATAGAGTCACGTGTTACTGGTTCGACGAAACGGTATGCGACTTAAAATCGACTACCTATGCTACATTATTTGTGGACTATTTGACAAAATTAATAGATGATGATCCCAAGGATGTCGTAATATTTACAGATGGCTGTACCGCCCAAAATAGAAACAATATTGTATCGAATGCATTATTGCGTTTAGCTATGGCCAAGAACATAGTGATAACTCAGAAATACTTGGAGAAAGGCCACACGCAGATGGAAGTGGACTCAGTTCACTCTGTGATTGAGAGAAAATTGAAAAATAGAGAAGTGTTTTTACCCTCTCAATATGCGACTATTACGAAAGAGGCAAGGAAAGTACCAAGTCCTTATGAAGTTATTACACCAGATTTTACTTTTTTTAAAGACTTCGGTCTTAAAGACTATCTGATTTACGAATCAATCAGGCCTGGTCGTGGGGCGGGTGATCACTGTGTCGTTGACATAAGAGCACTCAGGTATAATCCAAATGGTACAATAGACTATAAGCTCCACTTCACACATAACTTTACGCCTTTGCCTAGAAGACCAAAGAAAATACTTTCAATAGATAGTGTGCCTTCACTTTATCAATCTAGACAACCAATAACCACCACAAAGTACCATCATCTGCAGGAGCTCAAGAGTGTCATACCAAGAGACTGTCATAACTTTTATGATAACTTGCCTTTTAAATAATGTTTCTAATATCCTAAACGTTGTGATTCATTACTAGTTTTAATTTGAGTTTCAGATTATTTTGTTACTTTATTTTTGTTATAGTGTGTAAGTATAATAGTTAGCCTTGATAAGAATAAGTGCAATGGCAAAAAAGTGATGTTTAAGTAGATCTCAAAAAATAAGTATTGACTTAAAATTATGCTGTAATTTTAAGAAAGAATATTGATTTGACATTCCAAAGATAGTGATTTTTGGATATATAGTAAAAATGGGTATTGTATTTTCATGAGAAGGGACCGATCTCACTCTGGAACATAATAATAAAAAAGGTTTCTTTATAATTTGATTATGGATATTATATACTTAAGTAGTAAAATAATTGTTTATCAGATAAGTTTTTTTAAGAAGTCTAAACTTATATTTTTGAAGTTATTTTTGTTATTTTGTCGTAATAAATTAATTCTTTCAATAAAATGTTTTATTTCAACTCCGCGTATTTGCTAATAATAAATTGATTTTTCTGATATTTAGTGCTACAAAACCGCGTAAGTGACTTTTCGCGGAATCTAAACAAGTTATGGTTGAATTTACGTCATTTTTTTACAGAGTAAGTCACGAAAAAGTTACTACTTAGTTTAGTCAGTAAAATATAGGCAAATGACTAAGATATCCAGTTTTTTTCGCCTCCTGTAAAATCGTACAAAAGCAGTTACGCGGTATTAACAAACTGCTCTTTCGCGGTATTGCACGCGCATCGACGATATAGGAACGTTCTTTTGACAGTTAATAAAAAGTTCGTCAACGATTAGTGGTGTCAAATACCCAATTCAAGCCTTCAGTTTCGGTTTCGTTCCATAGATAACAATAACCGTCTGTTTAAATTTAAAAAAGGCAAGATTGTGTACTCAATAAGGGAGTGTTCAAGTATTTCGTAACGCAATTTTTGAAGATTTTTGACCCCCACCTCCCCATGTAACGCACCGTAACGTTTTTCTGTACTCCCCCTCCCACTCTCTAAACGTTACGTTATACTCAAGTGACCATTGTTACCTTAAAGTCGCAAAAAATAATGTTACAGATTTTATTTACAATACAATCTAGGGAACCCCGTTAAATATAAACGAAAAGGTTTGCCAACTTGCAAAAATGACGCAAATCAAAAATGACGACCAGACTAATACAATCAAGGGATTCCCCGTAAAACGTAAATGAAAAGGGTTGCCAATTTTGGAGTTTTTATTCCCTAATTTTTTATTTAAAAATATACATTGTTACGTAACGTGTTGAAAGAAAGACCGCCTCCGCCCCTGTAACGCATTGTAACGTTTTACGAGACCCCCCTCCCCCCAAATTGCGTTACGTATTACTTGAACGCTCCCTAACACAAGCTTTGTTGTATAGTACAAGCTACTAATATTAGATTTAGGGACCTTCAGAACCGCCTGCAAGTCTACAGTAGAACAAGATTTTCTTCACGTATGTCTTTCTCCTCAGATCTAGCTTCTTCTTTCTTCTTTAGATGTTCCGAATATTTTTCTTGGGATTTATTTCCAACTTGATAGAGAGCAAATATTTTGCACTGGTCTTTTTTAAGGTGAAACAATTCGAGGTTTTGACGATCCATGTGGTGCAATGGTCGAGACGTCGGCTACTACACCAAGGGTTCCAGGTTAAATTCCCAGGTAGTACATACTTTTGTGTGCATGAACATGTCTGTTTGTAATCGTCTCGGTGTTTTCTATATATAATATGTATCTATTTACAAAAAAAAGTACAAGTATGTTAATCAGTTGTTTAGTACCCATAATACAGGCTTTACGCTTAACTTGGGGCTAGATAGCGCTGTGTGAATGTCAGTGGAAATGTAATTATTACATTTTTTATTTGTATGTTTTCTGTGATATAACTATCACAGAAAACATCAATTATATTTTGTAAGAGCACATTTGCCGGCATCAGAATCTCGATACAAAATGGCGGCTTACACAGAGTTAGCAGGAGACTTGAAGTTTTGGATTTGACAGTTTTACTCACACGCGTTTTTGTAAATTTTAAAGAAAAACGGACTATGGCTGGTTTTTTTAGATTATGTATTTTTTTCACACTTTCAAATGGTATGAAAAACATATTTTATTCACAAAATGGATTTAGCAGGTTTACACTCTAAGCCGACGATATATACATTTAGGGGTCCTTTTAATACTGAGTACCCTCAAGAAACTGAGGCACTAGTATTAAAGATCAGTACCCCCAGAATCTTTAAAAAAATCAAGAATACCTTATTTAGATATCACAAAATCTATTTCATCAGTGAATAAAACTTGTAGCTCCTTCATAGAATCAACCTATAGCTATAACTCTGAAACTAAAGTAATAGGTTACTTTTTTTTCTTGTGCGACTATTTTATAGCTTCAAAATTCATTTTCATTGAGATTTCAATTATGACGATTACAGCTCGAAGGACGCAAGAAAATTTATGATTTTTCGCCCCATTACCATCACCTAAAAGGGGGATAATTCATACGCGACTGGCCAATTTTATAAATAACTATTTAAAAGATTATATGGGACTGTAGTTAGTATTTTGTTTTATGATAGTGTACGGTCAAACACGACAAACTACATTTTTTGCTATGCATTTAGACCAAGCATCTCCATTAATACTTGAAATATAAAAATTTTGTTATTCGGCGCCTGGAATTAATTCAAAATGCAGCTAGGCTGTCTGGACAAATCTTCCAATTAGGGTGAAATTTGTAGGTCGTTAGATCATTTTATGTGACGGCCAATCACCCTTATCTCAGAATTTGTGACGCTACAGCAGCGCCGGATCTTCAATTTTTTTTGGGTGGGCCAAAATTTTAGAAATGCCGCCATCGCCCACTATTATTTATTTTTACCTTTATCATCCTATATTATTTCACTAATTTATATAATAAGTCTTCTAATTGATTGACATTTGGACAAAGCTGCAACATTTTACGCAGCTGTTTCAGAGATATTACATGAATTACATCCCCTTGTCTTACTCCTCGGTGCCAATAATTGTGTAAGCTCTTCATGTACTCGGCCTGACAAAGTAGCGCACTCGTACAAACATCTCAACAATTTTATATAGCAGTAGTCAAGTCACGCACCGTTGGAGGGAATGAAACACAGCCCAAGTCTCGATCGAATCAGGCTTTCTCATAGTCCACAAACGCCAAACATAATGGTCGGTTATACTCTCCGGTCTTCTGTATAACCTGCCGCAGCGTATGTGATATGTAGTCTATGGTGCTGAAGCCTTTGAGGAACCCGGCTTGTTCGGAGGGCTGGATGTCGTCAAACCTATGCGCGAGACGGATCATGATGACTGGAGAATAACTTGAAGATGTGGCACAATAGCGTAATGGGTCGTTAATTCTTCAATAAGGTTTTAATATGTAAGATAACTCTTAACAGGGAAGATTGGTTTATTTTAGTTATTTTTGTAGTGTTATGTCGTATGGTCTACTGTTGTGGGATTCGGCTGCCGACATTATCAATATACAATATTTGTGCTACAAAAAAGAGCTTTTATTTTAAACCTTAGATATATAGAGAGGGAGGGATTACCTCACTAAAATGCACTCGCGCCCGTAACTTTGACGACGTATCTGTAGACGTAGGTATCTGTTTCGTACAGGTGGTGGACCTTAGGGATCATTTGTATAGGAGAGCTTTACATCCGCCACCTTTCAAGAGTCAATTAAATTTTGTACATCTTGTAAAATCGATATAGAAGAAATAAAAATTCAATTTGGGATTTAATTTTTTATTGCTAAATATAATTTTCATTGCTTTGATTACAATTACAATAAGATACATTGTTTTGTGTTACACTAAGTTGTAGCAACTAACAGCGGTTAAAATTATATATTGTATTACAAGTTACATTACAAAGTTAGATTTATACCAGTCTAAGCTACGTAACTCGATATATTATAGGTGAAGAAAAATATATTATTTAGTGAATTTACAATATTAGGTATAAATATTAGGATGAAATACAACATCGTGTAATTGAAATAGATTATATTAGGATTTAAAAATAAATGGAAGTCCGAAAGGTTCCACTCATTTTGTAACCGGATTAAAATTAATGTCTTTTGAAGTGAGTGCAAAATAAACCGGTGCTCAACAACGATAAGAACTTTAGCTTAACCTACTTTTAATAAATAGTACATGTTTTAAAATGTATTCATGTAATACAAGTTCTAATGATTACAAAATAACAGTTGCATTTTGCAAGTGAGTAAACTTATTCGATAGAATATTCAAACTCATCATAGTTCTAATGCATAAATAAAATCAGGAAATGATATAAAACACCGAACATCGCGTTTTAGTCGTACGATTATCAGATGTTGAGATTTATTATTTACTTATAATGTTGTTAGAATTCTATTACATAAATCTCAAATCACTTGCAGGCCTAGAATAAGTACACCGATATTTTTATTCATTTATTCTTCAGTTATGAGCGTCGGTGGCTCAGTGGTGTGGACTGTCGCCTTCCTACCGGGAGGGCTGAGGGTTCAAATCCCGACACGTACCAATGTATTTTCGAATTTTCGAAAAATATATGTACGTTATCCGACGCTCTTACGGTGAAGGAAAACATCGTGAGGAAACCTTCATGCACGCCTGCGAAGAGATTCGAAGGTTGTGTGTGAAGTCATCCAATTCCGTATGATGATAATGTATGACTTATGTGTATTTTAAAAAATATTAGATCTTTATATAATTACTCTACGTGACGGATTTACCCCGAATTGCGGGAAAATCCGTCTAATGTGGAGGTTTTAAAATTACCGTATATCTTGGAAACTTATTCTTAATTAAGAACACTTACGACGTTAATAGGAAGTTATGTAACTTAAATTTTGATACTTGCTTAACATTTGGCCGGTATCGAGATTTTTAAATATACTTGAACAAATTTGGTTTCAATAAGTATGCCGGAATTAGCCACCTTGACTACCGCGGAATACCTATCAATAGCTTAGACATAACTTGTATTTCAACAAACTTTATTAGTTTTGTTAGTATTCCAAATAAAATATTAAATAATTGATAGAATGAATTCTCCTTGTGCATAATTGTAAACTGACATCCTATATGATGTAGGACGCCCTCCGGCCCGATGGACCGACGACTTGCGAAAGGTCGCTGGTGGAGGCAGGATGAGAAAAGCGAAGGACCGGGATATCTGGCGCAAAATGGGGGAGACCTAATGCCAAGACAGTTTTGTCCCTTGACAAAACTGTCTTGGCATTAGCTGAGGTTGCAGTTGCGCTGTTTTGCAGAGGAACCAAGAAGTCAAAAAAAAAATTACAAGTGTCAATGCCGTCACTATACATTGGAAAACAATGCGTTCTGCAAGAGATATTGGTTTCAAATCGATTATCACTTGTCTAAGGACCCTAGTATGGCTCTAAACACCTTACAACTAGAAACCGGATACATTTTCAGCGTTACGAATCTTCTAGAAAAATATATTTATTTGATACGGTTGTTAATAGTACCACCGAAATAGGCCGTACAGTGCATAAAATGATAAACATCCCTTTTAAGGTTTTAAGGCTTTTACACCTTATAGGTTGAACCACACACGCAACCCTTGCCTAAGATTGACATCAGTGGCGTGCACTCCATATATGCAAATAAGCTGGCATACCCTGTGCGTCCAGACAACCCGGAAAATCGCTAACATATTAAATGATTCCCACATAATCACCCATTTGACTCTATTGACTTGAAGCGATCTGCTGTCATCAACAGCATTAAATTTGCCAAAATTTTTTTTTTTGCGATTAGTTTACCCTACTCATAATATATGTGCACGCCACTGATTGACATTGATATTAAATTAAGAGCGCGACTGTATATATGGTACCGATGAATACAAATACTTTAATCTTATTTTACAAAACTTTGATCACTTTGGTAGGGATGGAGTGAAACGTATTTACACATAGCCCTTTAGACATTGCTGTATGAGAGATTCAAGCGTCTTATACACATATCAATGATTTAATTTCTAACAAACGGATATTTGAGTCGTATAGAATCAAAGGTGGCAAAGTAGGGTTGATCTGAATTTTGGGAAATAAAAACGTTATTTTCCAGTCGATAGCCTTTTTTGATCCCAGAGTCATTTTTCTCACGTATTTTTGAAGGGTTTATGGCCATGTTTGATAATAAAGTGAACACAGAATCGGTTAACATTTGAATTTTCAGTAAGTTCAAATATTTATCTCATTTTCGGCCACCGACCTACTTTGCCGCCTTTGATTTTATACAACTCATTTCCAGCAATACATTCTTCACTTATTTTAATAGAACGCCCATATAATGTGAGTAGATTCAATCTAACATTTCATATATCACACCGTAATACATTGTTTCAAAAATACATCTCTTTAGAGTATTATCCAACGCTAAACATCACAGTCTGACCGCGCGCGCGCCGCGGTACGCTAGCGACATAGGAATCCAATGTCCGTCTGGAGACAGATCAGTAATCTGTCTAATATTGAAAATATTTAATATTTATACTCAATAAGTTACTGCCCATCAACCCTTCGACTGCCTGGGACGCCTTAAAGCGTCACACACAATTGATTTTCTATTAATTTGGATTCCAGGTGGACAAAGGGTTAATACATGTAAGGGACTTAGAAGTTGGGTTAACTTAGAGTTATAAAATTCAAGCTATTTTTTATATTGATATTTTAAGTGCCATAAAAGTTAAGTTGTATTATTTTAGTACACTATGTGATTTATGATTTAGTATTTGATTTATTAGCCTAAGCCGGACTTATTTAATGTGTTGTGAAATTCTAATTGCATTATAGTTTTACATATCTAACATAATGCGCCAACCTTTACAGCGGCAGATTATATTGACACAGGCATATCGTAAAAACTCATTTAATCACAAGATTAAAAAATACGTGTAATCATTCAGACAAACACTAATGGAAGATAGTTAATTGACAAAAATAATGAAATGTTAGCGCAGTTTATAAAGACAACAATGTTTTGTATTTTAACATGTTCAACAGAAGTCAATACATTGACTAACTAGAGGAAACTCTTGATTTGAAACACGAAGTGGCATGAATCCAGGATATATATACAGTAAAATAAACTCATATACGAACGTATCCTATTTTTTAAATATTTTGAATTAATTAATTTTAAAGCTGGAATAGATTATATTAAGAATTTAATGTACCCAAAAGGTGAAACAAATATCATGAAAAATTACAACTAGTTCGTATCGTTCGTATGTTTATGAATGAATATATGATTATAATTGGCGAAAATTTAAAATTATGCTTTTAATATTGCCAGATTATGAGTCGTGCCACGCGAAGGTTCTGCCGCTAAGAGATCACTAAATTAGTTGCACTTACGTTATAATTTCCCAATTGCATTGATACTTTCTTTTCAATATTTTTTCCACTACGTATTATGTGTGAGAAACATTATTTTTCTAATGTATTTATCCTTTTCTAATGAACCTTTAAGGTGAAAGTGGCCTAAGTCAAAAACTAATTAAGAAGTAAGAAAATTTATAGCTTCAGATTAATTGAATTAGTTTGACGAAAAGGAAAAAAAAACTTAAAGCTGACGTAACTGTTTCCATCTGATGACCTTCAAATCTTGCTAGATAAAAAACTTAGCCTATTGTGTCTGACGCTTGAAGGCGTCATCGGCGGACAAAGGGTCAAGCTGCTGTCAGCTAGTAGCATAATATAAAAGAGGAAAGTTTTGAATCAGGCCACTTTCATTCTGGCTAAAGAAAATAATTCCAGAAATTACTTCATACGAATGAAATTAGGTCCACAAAATACTAGTGAAATATCGCAGTGTTCACTACATACATACTAGATGAGTTCGTTGGATAAATCGCTGTGAGGCTTGAGGCCCTTACAGCGAGTGGCGACGCGGCCGCACCGCCGTGGCTCCCTCTAGCGGACGCCTGCACTCGTTCACACGCCCCGACCTCTGCAATAATAATATAATTTTCAATCAACTTAGATCACAAATTGAAAACGTACATACAATCTAAATTAAAAGAATAAATAGAATAATGTCAAATAATAACAATAATGCAGATTCTATTAGATTTTCAACTTAAATTTCTAAGAATAATTAAATTTATGGAATACCGGAACACATCCACTTTTAAAATAGGATAATAAATACTAGTGAAAAAGAAATTATAATCGCAAATTAACAATAATAATAATCGCAATATTGATACAAATAAATAACGTCAACAATCATGACATTTATGACCCATCAGTAGTTTTTGGTAGATACGTCTCTGTTTTCTAAAATCCTAGGATAGTAGAAAACAGAGAAATGATTTCCATTTAATTAAACAGAATTATTGGATTACCTTTGCATTGATTGGTTATGAAAGTCAATATGAAAGTCTTTATACTCGTATATCTACACGAGTATAAATACTTTCATATTGTAATAAAAGATATTCTATCTTCGACTTTATGACTAGTTACAATCTCTACGCATTTACTGTACTACAAGCACTTATTTAGAAAATTGAATTCTATATAATTTCTGTGAGTTTGTAGGTATTTTAGACATTTGTGGAACTATTATTTCTTACTCCACTTTATAACCTCAAAAATTAAAATGATTTGTGTATGTTTTTTTTAATGTTTTACCGCCAGGAATCCATACACAAACGAAATTTGTTTGTGACGCTTTAAGGCTTTTAAAGGGTTCAAACTTTTTCTATTCAATTCCACCGTATATTTATTTTTTATCGCCGATATCTTTGTCGTTTAAGAACTGATGTTAATGATTCTTTTGTGTTTTCAAATTTTTTTTGGTAAGTCATCATCAGCTCATTGAACGTCCTCACCGAGGGGCACGAGCCTACCCGTGTAGGGTGTTTAGGCCTTAGTCGTCCACGCGGGCCCAGTGCGAATTGGACGACTTCACGCACAACCTTTGAATCTCTTCGCAGGCGTTCGTGAGGTTTCCTCACGATGTTTTCCTTCACCGTAAGAGCGTCGGATAACGTACATATTATAGTTTCGAAAATTCGAAAACACATTGGTACGGGGCGGGATTTGAACCTCAGCCCTTCCGGTAGGAGGGTAACAGTCCACACCATTGAGCCACCGACGCTCAAAGTAATGGTTGAATATTACCGGGCGCGTCTGCCGGC
The DNA here is from genome assembly GCA_019425675.1 of Leucinodes orbonalis. NCBI lineage: Eukaryota > Metazoa > Arthropoda > Insecta > Lepidoptera > Crambidae > Leucinodes > Leucinodes orbonalis. The sequence goes on along the minus strand of PQWD01001808.1, from coordinate 20,334 downwards.
GCTAGGATTCGTGTGGGTAGTCCATAGTCTTGATGTAGGCGACGGCCGCGCAGAACTGCGTCCACCAGTACAGCGCCTCGCCGGTCAGAGCCGGTCCGCCTAGCGCGTTCACTAGCTCCATAGTCGACAGGAGAGACGGCGGGTTCACCTGCACAACACAGTCATCCTTTATCACTCTCACAGCCGAGAAACTAGACATAATAGAAATTCCATTGTATGTCAAATCAAATCAAATATTATTTCATTAAAAAACCAATTAATATACATGACAAGCTCAAATTTACACATAGGTAGGCAAAATCCATATTTTGCCTGAACTGCCGGACACACGGTGACCTTTTTGGCGTTTGAAGTTTATACGGGGTTAAGTCTTAAGGAGGTTGTAGTATCCATTATTTCAAGAAAAGTAAAATGTCAAAAGGAAAAAAATGGCCGCACTTCTCTTCTCACTCACACCTGTGAAAGTTATACACTGTCCCATTCGCATAAAACACAATAGGCGTAGTAGGTAGCCAGCATTCATCAATGTTTCCTTCTAACAATATTGTTAAAACCCTAGTATGTACTACTTGTTGGATAGCTACTGAAACGCAGATATTATTAAACATATCTGCCGAATGTCTTTGATATATTTTTATTTTAGAGAAAAATAAATTTATTACGAATTGTTTAAATCTATTGTAATCAATTGTCTACTACAATGACTCGCGGGGATAATATTCAATAAATGTCTATCTAGAATCACACACCGCCATCTAGCGGAGAATAAATGTGGGGACATTTATTATTTTCAAATCTATTGTAATTTCAAGCAACAAAGCAATCCCATGTATTCATTTAAAAAATACTATACCTTACCTATAATTTAGGTTCATAAAACCAAATACTGATATATACGATAGGTAATTAAACCTCAATAAATGAATTTATTATATTAAAAAATGATGATGACTACAAATTATTTGCGAGAGCTATATAAAAAAGGTTACTATATAATAGAAGAATATTTTACGGATAAAGATGTGTGGTCTTGCACTTAGTGTTCCAGTTACAAAATCTTTTGTAATAATTATGTAAAGCTATGTGTAGGTAAATAAAACTGTAACTACTGATATAAAAATTATAAAAGTAACTAGAGTTTCTTGCGGCTCTCGAAGATACCTATTCCGAACCGGTGGTAGAGTCACAAAAAAAAGATAATAACAACAATTGAAGATTCAATAGTATCTGTAACAGATTTATTTGAATAGTTTTTTTTCTTTCTTTCTTTCTTTCTATACCTTGATGATGACGTAGACGAGCACTGGCGTGAGATCATCAGCGGATGGTGATTCGCCGTCGCTCAGCCCGAGCAACGTCATGATTGACGTCACACACCGCATTATGCATGCCACCTGTAAACATATATATAGTTTGAAAAGGCCACAAGAAACTTGAGATTTAAACACACTAATGTAAAAAAATGGCCAAGCGCGAGTCGGACTCGCCCGTGGAGGGGTACGCAGCAACAACATAAAATAAAATATTTATTATTTACTTAGGCACCTGCTACAGCTTTAATTTGAGAAAATAGTGGTTCACTGTTTATGACGTATAAATAAAACTACACACCAGAAAGAAATCATTCAAACTAAATTTCGTTGTTAGATTTCATGGTTATGTACATCATATATATTTTTCTATTTTATCAACAACATAGTTTAGAAATTAGAGAGGGGGGTAACACACTTTTTTCAATTGTGGAAGTGTCTCTGTCGCAAAATATTCAATTTATAAAAAACATATATTAGAAACCTCGATAAATCTATACATTGATAGTTCAATGTATCGGGAACAACAATGAAGTTTTTTTTAAAGTTTCTTGTCAAAATCTTGTAGCGTTTCACAGAATACATATACTTTCAAAGTTACAATAGTGATATACTCTCGCGTGCAAGTAATCGCAAGCCTCAAGTGCGCATAAAAAGTGTTATAACTAAAAAATGACTTATTTTACCTCTATATAATGTTTACATAATTAAAGCCTAGTAATTGAGCTTTAAAATGGTGTAAGTTGCATGAAACGATTCAGTAGTTTAGTAAAAAAGATTAAGCTAATGATAATGTAAAAAATGTTGAAAATTCATACAATTCACAGTATGGGGTATTGTGTAAATGAAACAAATGTGCGTAAGATAAAAAATATTCGTGTCAATATTTGGTATTCCTCTCTAGCTCTGATCATGCCTATGTGATCTTCATCGACCTTATCAACTTTTAATGGATGATGTGGTATTCGACCCACTCTTCTACCAACGCAGTCTTGAGCTCATTGATGTTTGTCGAGCTGATTCTCGCTCTAACTTTCCTTTTGAGCTCGTCCATATGTGCTGGATTAGTTATATCACTTGTTATGCGTACTTGAGGTTGAGTCGATTTACTTGCACGCGAGTTTAGTTTCGGAGTAAAAAGTGCGTGTCATACGAACAGACAGATAGACTTGACAAATTCGCGTTCCGTTTTAAGCCATTTGGGTGCGGAACCGTGAACAGTGCGAGGCGTACCTTGTCCTTGGGCGCCCTGCAGGCGGGCAGGTGCCGCAGCAGCGCCTGCGCCCTCGCGAACGGCAGCGCCCACGCGTGCCGCCAACCCACGGCGCCGCGCCCCGCCCCGCCAGCGGACAGGCGCCGGATATGCTCGCTCAGCACCCTCATACACAACCACACAATTACACTAATCAACCTGAATACACTTTCACCACGAAAACAATAACACAATATGGAAAAAACAATAAACTCAAGGTACATTTATTCAAAAGAGCGTCGGTGGCTAGTGGTGTGGACTGTCGCCTTCCTACGGGAGGCTGAGGTTCAAATCCGACACGACCAATTATTTCGAATTTTTGAAAATATATGTACGTTATCCGACGCTCTTACGGTGAAGGAAAACATCGTGAGGAACCTTCATGACCCTGCGAAGAGATTGAAGGTTGTGTGTGAAGTCGTCCTATCCGCACTGGGCTGCGTGGAGACTAAGGCTAATCACCTATACGGTAGGCTCGTGCCCCTCGGTGGGAGCGTTTAATGAGCTGATGATGATGATGACATTTATTCAAATTAGACTAACAAAAAGCACTTGTGAATGTGACTGCCCCGCCAGCGGACAGGCGGCGGATATGCTCGCTCAGCACCCTGATCACACCACAGAAATAACATTGACGCGACAATAAATAATATAGAAAATAAAAATTAAATCAAAATTTAAAAGCCCCGACACAAGATTAAGTAATTTCCCTTTAAAAGTAAAAAATATAAAAGAAGCTTAATGTAAAGTACCTAAGAATTTACTAATTCAAAAAAAACCTCGCGTTCGGGGCTCTAATTATTTCTTTTTTATCTACGATATTTTTTGAATTATTTTTAATTTGTTTTTATGTTCATCTCTGTTACTTAATTAGACATTTGTATTTGAATTTTAGTTTAAGAGCGTCCCGAAGCGAGTTTTTTTTTAGAATTATTAATAGATTCTTAGGTACTTTAACATTAAGTTTCTTTTATTATTTTTACTTTTTAAAGGGAAATTACTTAAGTCTTGTGTCGGGGTTTTTAAATTTTAATTTAATTTTTATTTCTACTTTTATTGGTAGGTAGGTTAAGTTAGATTTTAGTATATGACAGAACACGTCAAACTTATAAACCCTGTTTTTACTTACTTATTATAGTATTGTAGAATCATTCCTTTCATTTGATACCCACTCGGCATATTTGTAAACAATCGGTTTTTCATTCCCACTTTCATCCCTATATCTTATAAACGGCTGAACGATTTAATTAAACTTAGCTATTGTAATGTACGAATCATTTCATTCATTTGATACCCCATTCGCGCATATTTGCAAACTCGGTTTTCATTCACTTCACCCCTAATCTTATAAAGGGCTTAACCGATTTTAATAAAACATAGTGAACACGCTCGATTAAACTTAAACAAAAAAAACTAATCAAATCAGTCCACTCGTTCGGGAGTTATGGTGCAAGACAGGCACACAGACTACAAACACGTAAACTTATAACACCCCTTTTTGCGTCGGGGGTTAAAAAAACAATTTAGTCAAAACTTTGACGACCCATTTGGTGTTGCGGTTGAGAGGTCGGGCCGCAATACAAGGTTCGGGTTCGATTCCGGGCAGTACAACATTTGTGTGCATGAACATGTCTGTTTGTAATGGTGGGTTTTTCTATGCATATTAGAAAAAACATTTATTGATGTGCCTCGGAAAACATACAGCATTATTATGAAGAAAGCAGTGTGTACTTACTACAATTCCATACAAACCATAGACAAATTGTCTATACTTTAGTTCCATAAGTAGACATCAGGTGGCGCCACTGATATCCAGCAAGTGCGCGGGAGCCATATTTGCAATTCATAGCGTTGTGTACTTTCGCACCGGGCGTCGAAAATCCACAAATATCTAATTATTTTTCAAATATTCATTTTGAAGTAACGCTGATATAGAATAACGTGAAGTTTATCTAGTGAAAATAGTATATTATGCGTTTTGTTGTAAATTACTAGTAAATATTTTTCTTAATTATTCAAATGAATTTTGCAACTACCGTCGGTAAGATTGATATTCGCGAGAGGTCGAATTTATCGTACGCGGCGGAAGCTGAGAGGAAGACTAGGCTATCCCGAGCACTAGGAAGATCTGCGGCGGTCATCGAGGTAGATGCACCGGACAGAAACTCTTCTAGTCAGGGCAGCACATCATTTAGTAAGGCTACCTCGCTAAAGAAGACAGGTAACGGTCGATACAAGGATCGACACGTTATCACCAGGTCAGTGCTATAACCAATTATTTAAGGCAGCAACATGTCGTACGTACTTTACCAACCAGGCCGTTAACCTGAACCAGTGTTCAACGAAACATTGAACATCTAACAAAAATCATGCTGACGCATCGGTTGACGATTGTTCAAGTCAAATAACTATTTATATATTTATTTTTAGAAGATTTATAATCTCAATAGCCACTATGCTAATGTATAACAATATGATAAGAGTACAATACTACTATTGCAATAGTCAACCTTCGGAAAGGTGGCTGAATTATCTCGAACTGAGTAATTTTTTTTAAACCAGTTACATCTTTTAATCGGTCGGCAATACTTTAACTCGCCATAGTGGCGACACGTGCAGTATTCTTAAGTGTATTCTACATGACTTGACCTTGATATTCGGACTAGTGATCGTTCTATTTAAGGACGGTTACAATCAGGGTTGCTAGATGTTTTGTAGTTGGGTTCATAAAAACCGAAAGTAATTAAATTCAAATACCCTCTTTGGGAAATTAAGTCAGACTTTTGTTAAAACATCCACATCGCATAAGCTGTCTGAGCAAGCCCTACCACTATATGTGGAAAAAGAACCCAGTGTATTAAATCAAGCCATAATAGGTTAATTTCGGAGTTTCTAAATAAAAATATTTTTTTCCACCGACTGGAAACTTTTATTTTTTAAAATGTACGTCAGAAATACATAATCAAGAAACTAATTAGAAAATAAAAATAATAAGCATTTCTTTCGAAACAACAACAAGATAAACTCCGTTGATCATGCTTACAAACATGATGCTGAATCATTACGCCAAAAATACCCCATCAATGACATCAACTATACAGATGCGCCGTGACCATGAGGTGCTTGTGTCGGTACTTAACAAATTGCTCAGTTTGATTTCCAAAGTTTTTCTGCGGTAGAAAAACGACGGATTTATGCGCTTCATTTGCGGTACAATCAGGGAATTAAATCAGTTTGCAAATGGCACTGCGCTTTGCTATACCAGACTTCCTTCAAAAAGGAGACTGGATGATTAAACTGGACATTTTCCAGGCCTACTTTTTTGCCTATTTTAGAGTACCATCAATCCTTTTGAGAGTGCCGCCATCAGTATTTTTCAGATAACTTACCTCTGACTAGCGGAGACTCAGCGTACTAGAGGGTCGACTGCTAGAATATAGAGACGCTCCTCTTGGTATGGACCAGATGACTGCTCCTTTCGGGCTGGCCTCGGTATCACAACTGCTCTAGTCAGTGACATGCTGGGTCGCGGAGACCCAGCGTGCAAGAGGCTGTCGAGTGCTAGACTATCTAGACGACTTCCTCCTTGGCCATACCATATGACATGCCTCTTCAGGCTAGTCTTGGCACCACACTTTTTCTCATTTTGTACATGCCGGGTCGCGGAGACCCGGCGTGCAAGAGGTTGTCGTGGACTAGACTATCTAGACGACTTCCTCTTGGTCCCAGGGACCACGCCAAGTTATGTCTTCAGGCTGCGGAAGCCGTGAGACACTTGGAATATTTGGGTTGACAGATAACTACGAGAAGTCGATTCTGATCCCAATTTAATCTAGAATATCGGGCTATTCCTTGACAAACAGCAACCAATTCAATCGCAATGTTGGCAATGAAAATGCAGGTAATCAACGCGACCTAGAATCACACAAAGCCTACTTGGTCCACCTGACCTGAAACTTGAAACTGAACTTTGTCAATCTTGTCTAACCAAAGAAGAAGGCTAGATTACCGGCAAATGCAAATATTTTCGCAACGTTTGTACAAGAAACAATCGCGCTAGGTTCAGGTTGTCTCTCCACTAGTGATCAACAGGAGATGATGTGGTGGCGCGGAGCTACACAACTCACAGCCCAATGCACGGTAGAGCAGAGGCACATTTTCTGGCGACGAACACGATATCCGGTAGGATGCTCAGCTGGACAAGATACTGATGTCGTGATCATGGTTGACAAGCAATGAAGACGGCACAGCAACCGGAAAAAATCTATTTGCAGTGATAGCAACCATCAAGAGACACGTAGGAGTGGCCTAGTTCCCGCATGTCTTTATTCAGTGCGACAATCGAACTCTGATAGCTTACATATGAATCGAAGGAGGAACAATATCACTAACTTATTAAATTTAACATTTCGGCTGTTAAGCTTCACCGATAAATTGCATATACAAGGGTTCGCCTATTGTCTCCTGGGCGATACAAGATACAACACCACAACCGATAGATGATAACGAAGGTGGCAACCATCATGCGACTCTTACCCCGAAGTGACAGGGAAAGTTTTCGAAAACATGGCAATAGTGCCAAATAACATCCCAAAAGACCGCAAAGGTCAATCTGCAAAATATAAGAACACTTTCAGAAGCCTTGAGGGCTTCAACCTGGCATGGTAATTCTCTCCTCGGACTCCTCAAACTTTGTCAAAGCGTCAGAGTGGACGCAAGCGTTTTGGCTGCAATACCTTAAATCACGAACACTAGACTTTCCTAATGAGTTCCTGAATATATCGAAGACAATTGTCAATTTGTTTATAGAGATAATAATAATAAAGTTTATTTCTCACCAATTACATTGTAGTTACACAAATAAATGAGAGTTAACTATTAAAAAAAAAAAAAACCGGGGGAGAGGAAAGATGACGTCACATGTCCCGCCACAAGTGCAAATACTGACCCTCAAAGTCTGGAAATTGGGATGGGGTGAAGACATGAAAAAGTGGTCGATAAGAAAATAAGTTATTAAAAATTAGGGCGTCAATCCCACATATTTTCCAGCAATTAGTAAATGGTTTGCAGGCTGTGCTAGCATTTGAGTGAACGCTAAAACGCCAAATTTTATATAATAGCTCATACCGGTAGTGATAATATACTGTGGACCAAATACGCAGTAACCAAGATTTTAGTACTTCTTAATAAAGCATGCACTTAAAGCCATCGGGATAGCGAAAAACTAAAGGCAATGAAAATTTTATTTACATGGGATCCGAGTTGTTTTACACTGGCTCACAAGAAATCCTTGCTAAAATAAAATTGGGATTAAGGATTAGGAATAAGGATAGCAATAGTTTTGTTGTTAACGAATCTTATAGTTTCATTGACCATGGGTGTAATATTTTTCTCTTTTCTTTTACCAACGTGTGGGTCTAAAACAGACACTCACTGCCACAGGCAATCTGTCTGGGGGTTATCCATACATGAAATTAAAACAATTGCCCAGTAATATAATAAGTAATATTGCTTAGGATTTACTTAAATAAAGTGAAAGATGACATGATGAGGCACATGACTAAATACCCCTTTTTAATTTTTTAAGTATTTTCAGAACAGTAAAACCATTGTCACATACCGATATGCTTAGCCCTTCGGGAGAGTGGTATTAATGCACCCCCAGATAGTTTCAGTTTAGCTGTGGCGTCCCTTAACAGGAAGAAAATAGATGTAATACTTTTACATGGAAATTATAAATTATTCAATATATTCTTTGGGTGTTATTGTTAAATTATTGATTTAAGCAAAAATAGATAACAAAAAATAAATTCAGTCAAATTTTTATTTTTCGTTATTTAATCCAATATGATTAAACTTGTATTTAAGAATAACAACTATCAATTCGAGTCACTGTCTGTGTAACTGTCTGGGATTTATAAAGATTCTTTAAGATACTTGAATGTCCTTTTTATCTTTATACTAAAACTTATTTTTAAATCATCATAGCGTTGTTATAATTACACCAGCAGATAACAAACACATCTTCATAATAATGCTGTATGTTTTCCGGAGGCACATCAATATAACGGTTTTACATAACAATAAAACCGATATTATGTGCCGAGAAGGAAAACATACAGCATTACAGGAAGGGCTTCCTGGTGAAGACTATGAATTGCAAATATGGCTCCCGCGCACTTGCTGGATATCAGTGGCGCCACCTGATGTCTACTTATGGAACTAAAGTATAGACAATTTGTCTATGGTTTGTATGGAATTGTAGTAAGTACACACTGCTTTCTTCATAATAATGCTGTATGTTTTCCTTCTCGGCACATAATATCGGTTTTATTGTTATGTAAAACCGTTATATTATATCCATCATATCCATTATGAATGTCTAAAAATATACAAAATACAATAAAAAACATACATAATATAAATACTAAGATAAATAAATATCCACTGACATTCACACAGCGCCATCTAGCCCCAAACGTGAAGCCTGTAGTGTGGGTACTAAACAACGGATAAACATACTTATTTACTTTTTTTTTGTTAATATATACATTTGTTTAAAGACTTGGTACTGAGTCGTCTAAGTAGGTACCACCGCAATGCCAGATATCGTCCCGTAAAATACGAGTGTTTTCGGATGAAGGCACTGTACCTAGTATAACCTGATATCTCTTGTCTAGGGTGACGACCGTAGGACAGTTTTGTCCGACAATATTGTCAACATTAAATTCCCTTAACACTGAATCTATCATGGATGACGATAGTTGTTCTGGTGAAATGAGTGAACTAACCGACCAGTTCAACTCTCTTCTCTCTCTCTTGAACCTATCGCAGGCTGGGCGTAGGTCTCCCCATTTTGCGCCAAATATCCCGGTCCGCTTTACTCATTCCGCCTCCACTTGTGACTTTTCGCAAGTCGTCAGTTCATCGGTCCGGCGGGCGTCCTACGCTACACTTGCCAAGACGCGGTCGCCACTCAAGAACTCGTCCGTTTAATTGAATAAATAAAATGTAAACAGTAGCGGTATATACGTAAGCGTGTAGGCAGTAATACTGACTGGTCCCTGGCGATGTCCCCGTCGCCGTTGGGCAGCAGCACGTGCAGGTAGAGCCTGGCGAACGCCGCGCGCTCCACCGTCGCCTCCGCCGCCTCCGCCACCAACGACGACGCGCTACACACACACACACACACACATATACACTGGCACACAATACATGTGTGCTAATAAGCAGCACAATAATAAGAAAAATGACTCAATAATAAATAATATGTTTGTAAATTTCTATATTGTATACTTTGACATTTAATGATGATAATTTGTTCCTTATTATTTTTAGCTATAAGTAATTAATATTTGCACGCCATTTTACTGGTAGATTGTAAAGGACACCAGAAATTGTAAAAGATATGTATACTGCTTACATTCGAGCAAATAAAATAATTCTTCTTCTACTTCTTCACTGTTCTTTTTTTACCCTGTGTATCAAGGCAACCCAGAAAAATCGACAGCATCATCAGCTCAATTAAACGTCCCCACCGAGGGGCACGAGCCTACCCGTATACGGTGATTGGAGATGGCGGCAAGCCCCCAGGTGGAATAATTGCATAAACAAGTTTGCTCACCTTCCCAGGAGGGGTCCGCTTTGATTTCGGCCGTTATCGCCTTTATACTAGCAGTCAGTCTTGAAGCCCTCTCATCCATTAGTTCGCCACCTGTACGAAATAACACATGAAACTACTTACACTCAACCATATGACATCGTACACATATTAAAGTAAAGTAAAATTTATTCTGAAACAATTGCATTGTTAAACATAAAAAAAAAATCAAATTTATGTTATTGTAGCGTCGGTGGCTCAATAGTGTCAACTAACTCAAATCCCGCCACGTACCAATTTGCTTTCTAATTTTCGAAAATATATGTTCGGTATCCGACGCCCTTACGGTGAAGGAAAGCAACGTAAGAAAGCCTGAGCACGCCTGCGAAGAGATTCAAAGGGTGTGCGTGAAGTCGGCCGCACCGAACTGGGCTCGCGTGGACGACTAATTTAACTACTTTTTAAGCCCGTGTAGTTGTCGACGTCTCAACCGCTACACTAAATGGGTCGTATGGCTTCACGCTCAACTTGGGGCTAGATAGCGCTATGTGAATGTTAGTGGATATTTATTTATTTAAAATTGCATAAAATAATAATAATAATAGTTTAACTACTATCTCTCCAATCTTATTATAAAGGTACTTTATTTTCTTGGTATCCACCCGTTAGTAAAGTAGATTTACCAGCCAAGATGCTGAGATTATAAATAAATACACACAAACAATAATAATGATGCCAAATGGAAGATGAAATATGAATGGTAATGACAAATAGGTTCTGAGGAATGGTTCCCTGATTGAAAACGTGTGGTTACCGAGTGCGTGCGGGTGTCTGTGCGCGTGGTGTCTGGCCAGCCTCCGCAGCGCCGGGCCCCGCTCCAGTTGCTCCAGCACTCGCGCCGCGGCCGCTGCGCGTGCGCACCACTCACATTCCGACCGCACTGCCGCTATCTCGCTGCAATACCAAACAAATACTGATAGAACAATCCATAACACTCCAATATAATTGTGATTATTTATTGCCAAAGTAAACAACATTCTTAACTCTGTTCATATAAAAAGATTATTTACAAAAATACAGTATAGTATTTGAATTTCTGTTGTCAGATACTCGTAATATACTAATTTTACTATTGACTAAAGGCTACCTTACCTCAACAGTCTGTCACGCGACCAGTTTGTCTAGAACTCAACATTCATCACCGGACACCTTTACAAAGCCAAACAGTTTATTATCCCGACCCGGAGAAGGCCTCTTGACAGCTATTATGGTAGTTTCTTTCCTTCTCAAAACGGGGAAACGTGATTATTGAGTAAGCAGTATTGACAGGGGGCGCGGAAGCGGGGGCGGACTCACGTGCGTGGGCGGCGGCGGCGTGCAGCAGGGCGGCGCGCGCGGCGGCCAGGTAGGCGCGTAGGGGCGGCGCGCGGCCAGGTCGGCGCGGGGCGGGGCGGGGGCGTACTCACGTGCGGTGGGCGGCGGCGGCGTGCAGCAGGGCGGCGCGCGCGGCGGCCAGGTAGGCGGCGTAGGGCGGCGCGCGGCCAGGTCGCGCGGGGCGGGGGCGGGGGCGGTACTCACGTGCGGTGGGCGGCGGCGGCGTGCAGCAGGGCGGCGCGCGCGGCGGCCAGGTAGGCGGCGTAGGGGCGGCGCGCGGCCAGGTCGGCGCGGGGCGGGGCGGGGGCGGTACTCACGTGCGGTGGGCGGCGGCGGCGTGCAGCAGGGCGGCGCGCGCGGCGGCAGGTAGGCGGCGTAGGGCGGCGCGCGGCCAGGTCGGCGCGGGGGCGGGGGCGGGGCGGTACTCACGTGCGGTGGCGGCGGCGGCGTGCAGCAGGGCGGCGGCGCGCGGCGGCCAGGTAGGCGGCGTAGGGGCGGCGCGCGGCCAGGTCGGCGCGGGGGGCGGCGGCGGGTACTCACGTGCGTGGGCGCGGCGTGCAGCAGAGGGCGCGCGCGGCGGCCAGGTAGGCGGCGTAGGGGCGGCGCGCGGCCAGGCGGGCGGGGGCGTACTCACGTGCGGTGGGCGGCGGCGGCGTGCAGCAGGGCGGCGCGCGCGGCGGCAGGTAGGCGGCGTAGGGGCGGCGCGCGGCCAGGGCGCGGGGGCGGGGGCGGGCGGTACTCACGTGCGGTGGGCGGCGCGGCGTGCAGCAGGGCGGCGCGCGCGGCGGCCAGGTAGGCGGCGTAGGGCGGCGCGCGGCCAGGTCGGCGCGGGGCGGGGGCGGGGGCGGTACTCACGTGCGGGGGGCGGGCGGCGTGCAGCAGGCGGCGCGCGCGCGGCCAGGTAGCGGCGTAGGGCGGCGCGCCGGCCAGTCGCGCGCAGGGCGGCCGCCAGCCGCGCCCCGCCCCCGCCCAGCGACCGCGACAGGGCGGCGCCGCCCTCGCCGCCGCATACGCTCACCCACTCTGCCAGCGACGTGCTCGTGCAACGCTGGTCACACGCATCACAACATTAGTTAGGGTGTGCCACAGGGTAGTGTTTTGGGACCAATTTTGGGTATTAAGAAATATTTGTTTTGAAACAAAAACCATAAAATTTCCGTTCAATATTAAATATCACATTAGAATTTCAGTAAGTTTACGTTTTATATTATTCTAATAATGTAAGATTAGATAATGCTCCACAACACAATCATTTTTAAGAATAATAAAAAAAGCCTAAAATATAATTTCACTAAAAATGCCTAAACATAGAACCTACACCAGTTAGGAAATAAAAAATCTATTGAAATATAACGAGTTACATAGAGATTATCAAAATTAAAGCTAAGATTAAGAACAAAACTCACACTAGGCACATATTCAACGCAGTGCAAGTCCGGGTTGGAGAGCACCATGCGCAAGCGCCGCTTCATACTGTTGAACACCTCCGGATCGTTCAGGTCCAGTACACCATCGCACCTGCGATTGCCAACTGTTACTCCACAAATGTTAAAAATAATGTCATCGTCAAGCATCTAATTGAACTAAAGAAAGGCGATACAGTGCTTCGAAGGGCCCAAATCGGAGTCATCTTCATTGCATAATCAGATTCCCATAACTAGCACTAAGTAACTTCCACTGTGTGATTTTCTACGCGGGATTTGAACCCACTACCCCATTTCACGCACCGATCAATACCCAATCGCTTAAATCATCCGACCACGGGCTGGGTGCTATGGCCACATTATGTGTTATCAGTTTTTGGTGAAATTAAAATAGTGTTGTGACAAAGTGAATGATTTGTACCCTTTTAATGACACGTTGAGGTCAAAACTTTTGATGAATAATTTTATGTTATAAATAAGGTAAACGTTTAGAGCGTCGTGACTGGGACTGTTGCCTTATACCGGAGGGCGCAGGATCGAATCTCGCCGTACCAATCTTATAGAATTTCGAATTATATGTACGTTATTTCTTAAGGAGAAGAAAACACGTGAGGAATCCTGCGCCACGCCTACGAAGAATTCAAAGGTTGCGCGGTAGTCGGCCAATTCGCACTGGGCCCGCGTGTTGGGGACGTTTAATGAGCAGATGAAGAAGTAAAACGTACGTGTCAAGCGGCTCGAGACATTATTCGATGTTTATCTAAGCTCGCAGTCCAAAACTCAAAGGTTACATACTTGTCAACATTGGGTCGACGTCTGAAGGCGGCGTGTAGTTACTATGGCGCCTGTTATCAGCCGCGCGCCGGTACTGCGCCAGAAATCTCCTCGGAGCTCTCGCCGACGCAATCTCACTGCGAACCTCTCCTCCGACACTTTTATATCTGACAAATTGGAATTATTAGCTACTAAGACAAATGTCATAATAAATAAAAGAGTTTACATAATGGTGGAAAATCGTCACATATTACATGTTTGGAAGGGTTGTATAGACGCAAAGGGTATGTATGCACTGTTTATTTGCAAATAGTAGAGTGCACGCCACTGCTAGTATTAACTAATCGTGCATAAAAGAGCGAAGCAATTTTTTCTTTTTCACAATAACAATCCAACGCATTTACGTAAAAGATTTTGGAACATCGCACGTGAGATTGGGTATGGGGAAGGGGGTTAAAAAAAAATCTCACGATATTTCACCAGGAGTAGATGGAGGGTCAAAGAATTAAAAAAAAACTCACGCTTTTTTTATTTAGACGCCCCTTAAACACGTACAATCCGACCATTGAAATAAAGGAAAATTTATGAAACGACTTAAACTCTATAGAAAACACTCTTCGAGTTTCCAGCGGTTCACTGCCTTTCAAATTCAACTTACCATTCGGCTGTTGTAGCGAGCGACCCTTCTGGCGGAACATTTTGATTTTATGCAAAAGGTTGCCACCGGAGCGTTTTTACGTTTTCTTGAGCTCGTCCAGATTGCCCACCAGGCCCTCCTCGCCCATGATACGACGTCTGCAACAAAAAAACGGTATTGGAGAATGTACTAAAACACTATAGACCAGTATAGTTATTTATTATAAATATATTTTGTGACCCATTATACTACCCTATGTAAAAACTAAAACTAAATTAGTGACATGGGTCACTGTCGGTTTTATTTCAAATCAATAATTCTTAAAAGAAATGTTACAGAATATAAAAAAAAAAAAACTACCAACAGAATCATAAGATTTCCTGATAACAATATGAGCTAAAAAAAATGTTTAAGATAGCTTCCATTGATTCATCAATACTTATCTTTTAAAAGAAAATTCTGCATAAAAAATAAGCAATATTAGTTTCCGAGTACCATTAAAAAAAATGTCGGGTTGGTTCCAGTGTTTACATTTCAGGCGAAAATTCAGTATTATAGTACGAAACCGGGGCACGGCAGTGCCTCCGAAAAGTCGAGCGCGAAGCAAACACACCGTACCATAAGTAATTTTACAGGATCCATTTCGCCGCATTTTCGGGCCCAATTTCAGACAGAACCTTTGGATAATACCGCAGATAAGACCTTTGATAATGAATACCTGGCACGACTTTGTCTAGATTTCATTACTTTTTTAGAGATAAACAAGCAGCTCTATCGAGATTGGGCTAGATTTTTTACAGAATGTTTTTGGTGGATCTAGCTTACACAATCACCAACTCACCTTTGCGTCTTCTCCGCTGTGGCGTCAAAACTGATACTCTTGGGTTATTGCACCAGTCGAGGGCACCTTAGGCGGCGGGCGACCCGCCTTCTCGGTCACGTCTCCGATTCACATCCTGGCTGGAGCTCTTGTCCGACACGGACGTCTCCGCGCTGTTCACCGACAAAGTGCTCAGCGACATGTTGCTAGGCCAACCCGTTTCTTCTCTATCCGCGAGGAGCTGATGCTGACGAGCTCGTGCGTATTTCCGACTTGACGATGCGCGCCGTCAGTTGTGACCAGGTTGGCCGATGTGGATATGGCGCGAACTCATCCGGTCATGAGGTCTGTGATCGCGGAACGCGCTTCCGGCTGCTCGGCGTCGACACCTGAACAAAATCGCCTAATAACTGCACTATATAATTTAAGTTGTGTGATTTTTTTAGGTACTTTTTGATTGGTATTTTTGTACAAAAAAGTATATTATTAAATCAGAACTTGAAAACGAAAGACGTATAACTTGTGAAAGTATCATTATTTCCTTTTTAATAAAATTTAAATAAGACATAAGCTTGCTAACGGAATCTTAACACACGTTTTGTTACGAGACACTAATAGAATATCATAGTGCAAATCAAATCCGGAATCGTGCTAGATATTGCTCATTGTAGTGCGAGCTAAGAATATACTAGGCAAGTACTATATGCTGAATCTGGACTTAAGCGGGTTCGCTACTAACGAAGCGGAAGGTAGCGGAATTGAAGACCTTGAAGACTTCTATTTCACGAGACGATGGTGTACCTACCTAGACAAAATGATTGGTAAACAGCCTACCACGAAGTGAACGCCAGGTACTGAAGTCTAGCGCGCGCCTAAGAGCCAAATGTACCAAGTTGTGTGCGGCGCGACGTACCTGGTGAGATGGCTACGAGCGAAACTAAAGTGTTTTATAAAAATTGTACGCCTTTAATGGCAAGACATAATTATACATTTTAAATCTATGACAAAACAACAAACTGGTTTTTATTACCACCTATTTCTGACAAATGAATTCGTGTAGTCGGGACCTTGCACGTGGAAGAAGCCATCGTCCAGCGCGCATTTCACGCTACGAATCTACGTCGTGCCATGCGATCGCTTCTCATGCTACGCACCGTTTCGTAGCCTGCGTCATAGGATAGGAGTCATACGGCTGTTGTGTCGCGCTCAGAGTGCCACGCTGTCGAGTCTCCCGCTACGTACCAGCATCGTACGGTGGATGTAGTGCGTGGGGCGATAGCGTGCGAGGATCGGTCGCTGGAGTCCCCGTCGTCGGGGGCCGGTCTCTCTCGCTACGTACCCGCGTCTTATCATGTTTATCCCGCTAAGTACTAGCTCGTACGGTGGATGGTAATGCGGTGGGCGATAGCGTGCGAGGAGCCGTTGCTGGAGTCTGCACTAGCACGTGAGCGTGGAAGAAACCGTCGTCCAGCGCGTTATTCTCGCACTACGTATACGTGTCGAAGCGTGCGTTGTTCATACCGAGTGATCGTATCTCATGTTACGTACCCTGCGTCGTTCAGTCGTGGTAGTGTGATGGCGCATGAGAGCGCGAGTACCCGTCGTCGGGCGGTAGTCGTAGTATCACGCTCTCTCCGGCTACATTAGACTACCCATTTGGTGTTGCGGTTGTGAAGTCGGCTCCAACACTAGGTTCCGGGTTCGATCCCCGGGCAGTACAAACATTTGTGTGCATGAACATGTCTGTTTGTAATGTCTGGGTGTTTTCTATGTATAATATGATATATATATATATAATATATATATATGTTTGTACTGGCCGGGGTACATTATGTACGTTTATCCGTTGTTTAGTACCCATAATACAGGCTTCACGCTTAACTTGGCGCTAGATGACGCTGTGTGAATTCAGTGGATATATATTTATTATATACATACCGGCGTCATACGGTGGATGGTAGTGTGTGGGGCGATAAGCGTTGCGAGGATCCGTCGCTGGAGTCCCCGTCGTCGGGGGCCGGTCTCTCTCGCTACGTACCCGCGTCTTATCATGGTTTATCCCGCTACGTACCAGCAGCGTACGGTGGATGTAGTGTGGTGGGGCGATAGCGTGCGAGGATCCGTCGCTGTAGTCCCGTCGTCGGGCGGCGTCCGTAGGCGCGCTGCGGGGACTGCGGAAGCTGTCGTCCACCCACTGCGAGGTCGCGTCCGAATGGCTCGGACCCCGCCTCCGCCGTCGACTCCGAATGCCCCGCTGTTGCTGGACAAATACGCAAATAAGTACCACCTCTATTCCCCCACAAGCAAAGCACAACACTACTCCCGTTATTATTTCTCTCTTCAACCTATCGCAGTCCACTGCTGGACATAGTCTCCCCCATTGCGCCAGATATCCCGGTACTACAATTTCCTCATCCAGCCTCCACTAGCGACCTTACGCAAATCGTCGGTTCCATCGGGCCAGGGCGTCCTACGCTACGCTTGCCGAGACGCGGTCTCCACTCCAGAACTCGTCTACTCCAACGTATTATTTTCACATGGGTTAAAAAGAAACTTTTTGGAAAAAATATAATAAATAAATCAGTATATTTTCTGTAGTTATTCTTTACATATTTTCGTCAAATAATGTGATAAAAATAAAAAGAATTAAAATTTTGACCTTAACGCGTCATAGAAAACGTACAAATTCAAAAGCACAAGCACACTACTATAAAATGTAGCGATCAATATGAAAATGAAAAGTGTTTATTCAGTTTAGGTCCTTAAAGAACACTTATGAATGTCAAATGAAACTACCACTGGCTCGGGCGGTAGTTTTCCACTGAGAAGAATCCAGCAAGCAACTCAGAAGTTAATCTTTAAAAAAAAGTGTTTTGTACAGAATCATATTTGTTTCATTATTTGTTATCAAAATAATTATATACATAGATAGACTCTTTATTGCTCACAATGAAATAAATACAAACATAAAAACAAATACAGTGGGCAAAGGCGGCCTTATCGCTACAAGCGATATATAATATAATGCAAATTATATTCACAATTTCATATTAAGTATTAGTATGATTATGAATAAAGAATCTGCCCAACTGCCGCGATGGGTAGACTTTTTCTGCGGACACTTTTTGGGTGAGATTGTGCATTAGTTTATTGTTCATCTTCTCGATAACAACTTTCACTAAAATTTTATACTTCGAAACTGAGTATAAATATTAAAATCAAAGTTCATCATCATCAGCTCATTAAACGTCCCCACCGAGGGGCACGAGCCTACCCGTATAGGGTGATCAAATCAAAGTTATTTTCACTTTAAACGACTTTCCAGGAATACTTTAATTTAAATAAATGCTTTGAAGCAGAATGAACTTTATTTTGATTTGTTCTAATTATGTAATGTGATACTCTAAATATAATATATCTATGACTTAATGAAGGAAACCAATAACTATGTATATTTATTAGTTTCTCGATCTGTGTTTAAGATAACTTTTAGATGTTAAGTGGTAACTTTTAGGTGTTAAGTGGCCAACTTACCCATTCTGCGGAGTGAAGTCGAATACATCGTTCGGCAGTTGCGCAGGAGTCGATGTGCTGGGGCTCTCCGGGGCAGAGGTTGCGTAACAAGTCATTACCTGAACAACAAATATTGGCAAAATATGTTAGTACCGTCGGAGTAGCAGTGCTGTTGCGACGCCAATGAAGGGCAAAGTAATAGCATAAGCAGTGACGGGACCTTTCGACCTGATTTTTTAGGGTTCCGTAGCCAAATGGAAAAAAACGGAACCCTTATAGATTCATCAAGTCTGGCAGTCTGTCCGTGCGTATGTCACATCCTTTTTCTCCGAAACTTCACTATTCAAACTTTGTAACTATGTTTTCATTTTTAATTTCATTTCATATTCTGTGAACCGTTATAAGGTTTTGACAGAAACTTGAAATAAATTAATATATTGCGGGATCCCTCCACGGGGAGTCCAACTCGCGTTTGGCCAATTTTTTTAGTGTTGTGTAGACATCATATTTTTTTGTCACCCATCTGACCGAACATTGCGATGATATTTCAAGCCGCTACGCCATCGAGCGCTCAAATTACTTCACCATATTTTAGAATTATTTGAATTTCATAATTGATTTCACTAATATTTTGAATTTTTTTTATTTTTCTTAAAGCAGAAGACGTACAAGGCCTCCTTCATTGATTTGTGTTGCTTACTAACCGGGTACCCATTGACGAGGATGCTCTTCCTGTTCTCTACGTATTGGTGCGGCGGTCGCTGAGGAGGTCCAGCTCCCACCTCGGGCCAACGTTTGAGTCGCGCTCAAGTACCCACTGGCCTCTGCACAAAACAAAATTCATAGAGCGGCCAATCTAAGCCCCTAGTCATGCGTGAAGCTTGTTGTTAGGGTACTAAATAACGGAAAAAATAGTTATACATTTTTGTAAACAACATAATCATACAACTCTAAGATTACAAACAGACACGTTGGTCTCTCTTTAGCCTATCGCAGTCCACTGCTGGACATTCCCGGTTCTCCACTTCCTCTCTGAGCCTCCACTATGACCTTAGCCATGTCGTCGGTTCTATCGGGCCGGAGGCATTCTACGCTCACTTGCCATGACGCAGTCTCTGCTCCAGAAGTCGATTGCTTTAATCTCCACCGACCACCTGCTTGAATGGAGACATGACCGGTCCACTTCGACATTTCATCGTTTAATGGTAAAGCCTCTTTAAAAATAAAGGACCCTTCCTAGTCAGCAGTAGATAAAAGGTCCCAATCCCCCTTCCAGCGCTCTACGTTCCTTTTCCACACTTTTTTTAATGGTCGACAACGGATTCGTCACCAAATGAGTTCATATATATGAGAGAGAGTATGGGCTTTCAGGTGTCTCGTGTGCCTCACTTGACCAAACAAATGACCTTTACCTGTTGTTGGACGCGCCGGCCGGGAGTTGTGTTTCGGGCTGCCAACCTCTGGTGTTCTTCGCGGTGCCGTTCTGTGAAATATAAATATATTTTTTAAAAGAATGCTTTGTATTTTACTTATACATTGCAGTGAATATTGACACTTATTCTTGTTAAGTGACAAGTTAATCAACAAGGCCCTGGTATCATATCAGCAGGCGGGACTTATCATGAATGCC